>CM034536.1:17452022-17496446 GCA_020002185.1 Paraescarpia echinospica | reverse complement strand
TGTGTGTGTGTGTGTGTGTGTGTGTGTGTGTGTGTGTGTGTGTGTGTGTGTGTGTGTGTGTGTGTGTGTGTGTGTGTGTGTGTGTGTGTGTGTGTGTGTGTGTGTGGTGTGTATGGGGGGAGGGGTGGTAGGTCAATCGTGAACAGAAATTCGCAAAGAAATGAATGAGGTAGTTAAGACAAGTTACCAACTAAGGACCCATACGACATCATAGTAGAATGACAAAACAAACAACAGTGGGTAAGTTATTACAGAAAGCGAAAAACGAAGCTTATTTGTGAATTGTAAGAAGACAATAATGTAACATATCGTGGTAGTTATAAAGTGAGAAACAATGCTAAGCTGCAATACAATACTCAATGGAGAGAAGATTGATCAAGAAGGTTATATCAATTAGGCCTACTGGCCAACGTTATCACTGCAGGTAGGCGATAGGATCAACAAATTACCAACACAATTGCAAACGCAACATTCAAGTTTCACAATGCTACGAGCTATGCGACATGATTCGCTTTAGACTAATATTTTATTAATATTATTATAGGGCTACACATAGAACTACAAATGACATAATTCTATTTTAATCCACGGTCGTAAACTTCACTATATACTAAACATTATGTAATGACATCACGATTCAATTAGATAGTGTCAATATATAGTTAGTTATATTCGGCAAATCTGATGTATAATCATAATCTGTTCAACATTTGATCAAGGAGGCAGCCATCGCATGAAACATAATGACAACTTCTGCAATCTTGGTTGATGACGCGCGGACAAATCTAAATTTTCTCTGGAGAACTGTGTGAACCATTGTGATCACGGCACGTTACGAGATTACTCACTAAGTACAACGTACATAAGATTAGTGTACTTAGAACACTGCTGTACTAGGCGGAGTCCGTCGATGCACTAGCACAGTCTCTCGCGGGTTCATCTCCCATATCTATGACAGATCAAGCGAATTTCGTGGAAAAACCGCGTATACAGGATTTACCTGGCACCATACGTAGAAGACTCCAGACAAACTAAAATGTAACTATGAAATCGTTTTCACTTAATAATAATAATAGATAACTTCTATTGTGCCTAAATCCTTGGAAACCACGCTCAGAGGCGCATAAAAACAAAATGATTGGTCTATCTCAAAATCTATAAGCAGTATTCCAGTTGTCAAGAGATGGGTCAAGGCGCTAGGGAGCTATATGGTGAAAAAGCAAGGTTGTAAAGATAAGTTTTTAAATGACGACGGAATTTTGTAATATTTTCAAATGATCTAACACTAAGAGGGAGCATATTCCAAAGAGTTGGTGCAGCAACAGAAAAAGCCCTAGTTATAATGTTAGTGTTGACTCTAGGAACCAAAGGTAGGTCAGAACTAGATGCTCGAAGCTGGATAGAGTTTCTTACAAGAGTAAGCAGTGAATGCAAATAAGATGATTGCTTACTGGACAATGTCTGGTATGTAATGTTACGGATCTTAAATAGTATGCGATATCGTACAGGAAACCAATGCAAAGACTTAAAAAGTGGTACAAAGCGAAAAAAAACAAGGAGATCTTGTAACTACTCTTGCTAGACAATTTTGGACACGCTGAAGTTTTGTTATATATCCTTGCTAGCGATAATATAAAGGAGGGAATTGCAATAGTCAAGTCTACTGCTAACAAGCGAAGATCACGAATATGATTTTTTTTTAAACTGCGACACGTTTGAGATATGTATTGTTGGAAATTGAAGTTACTATCAAAGATCACTGCTAGATTCCGCACCGAGGTTGCTGACGTGATATACTGATTCAAAATACGCGTAGGGAAAAAACCCATCAAGTTTACTACGCTGCATTGGAGTACCAATAACGATCAATTCGTAGCCAGGAGGAAAACATAATTATGGTGGAGAGGTATTTATGCAAAGATAGAAATACATAATGACATCACAGCGCCATGCACGTCCTTGTCAACATCACGTCCTTGTCAACATCACGTCCTTGTCAACATCACGTCCTTGTCAACATCACGTCCTTGTCAACATCACGCGGCTTAAGAATGTTAACAACGGAGACATGCCGGACGACATTGCTATTTTAATGAATGAAGGATTGAATGAAATTAATTAAAGTTAATTTAATCAAAGTTTACCAAATTTGCAACACATGTAGAAGTACCCAGTTATGTGATGAAAGGACTTATAGTTGATATTGTAGAACCTATAGAGGTGCATATCTATCTTGGAATAAAATACCATATAAAATGTGGGTGTGCGCATGTGTGTGTGCGTGTGTGCATGCGTGTGTGCGCGCGCGTGTGCGTGTGTGTTTGTGTGGATGCGAGCGTGCGTGCGTGCGTGCGTGCGTGTGTGCGTGCGTTCGTGCCTGTGGAGTATTGTGGAGGCAAAACGCATGTTCTTGTTACAGGTAACATACTACAGAATATAAACAAGAGATTCCTAAGCACATTACATATTGATATTATCAGCTGTCGGAAGCAATCTGAAGCACAATTCGCACCAAACGTATATTCAAATGCATAGTGGAGCAACACTTGACGAACACAAGTACCGACTCCAAGAAGTGGCACTCAGTTGCCTAAGATAGACCGACCTGGGGAGGACTTCTACAATATAAACCAAGCCAGCAGTCACAATCGTAACCGTGACTGACTGCAATATAGAGATATCTTGCTAATACGTGGAATTGATTCATCCGAACAATAACGTGGCACACGTTGTTTGTATGTTTCCAGTGACCCATTCAAAGTAGGAAAAAAAGCACACCAAGTGAGGGACGAAGCGCAACACACAGTGGAAATGGTTGTAGAAATCGATTTAACACTTGTACGGCATTGCCTATCACGGTGGGGGGAACAAAGTGCACAGATGGTGCGCTTTGCTCAACTTGAATGTTCGAAATGTGAAGAACAGTCACTAATACTTTTTGTATTTGTTCATTGTATTATTACTAATGTTCTTCAACTGTTTTACTATTTTTATAAAGCAAATTCGCATGTGATTGTGTTAACCGTGTCTGCGTTAAATGAAAATAAGTAGGCCAAATCGCGTTTGCCTCTGAACAAACGGGCGCGTTTCCTCCACTCTACAACTGTACATAACGACACAGACGTATAATTCCGTACATTCCGTGGGACAGTCACGCATTTTGACCAGATGTCCCGCAATAGTAATGCAATTAAGTGCATAGTCGATAAATTTGTACCTTTCAAAAAACAAGGGAAACGGCCTAAAAAGAAACACTTATCGAAAGAAGCCATTAGAAAAATTAAGTATAAACAAATGATGTGGAAGTCATATAGATGTACTGGAAATGATGAAGACTACAACATTTATAAAGAAGCACTTAATCAAGCTACAGCTGAAATTAGAAATTCAAAGAGAAGCTATGAAAAAAAATTAGCTAGTAATATAAAACATGATAGTAAGAGTTTTTATGCGTATATTCGAAGCAAACAGAAAGTTCAGGATAAGGTCGGTCCTCTAGAAGATAGTGCTGGAAATACAATATCAGAGGGATTCTTAATGGCAGAAGACCTGAATGAGTATTTTAGTTCAGTGTTTACCAGGGAAGATATTAGTTCACTGCCAGTACCAGAGGCTAAGTTCAAGGGGGCAGATTCAGACTATTTAGGACAGTTAGTTGTAACCTCGGAAATGGTAGCTAAGAAAATAAGGGCTATGAAGGATAATAAATCACCTGGAGTGGACGGGATTCCGCCCAAACTACTATTGGAAATTGTAGAACAAATTAGCGTACCGCTTGCAACAGTTTTCAATTTGTCATTAGAAGAGGGAGTGGTTCGTTTAGAATGGAAAGAGGCAAACATTATACCGTTATTTTAAAAAGGTTCGAGAAACAAGTCAGAGAACTATAGACCAGTGAGTTTAACATCAGTGATTTGCAAATTATTAGAAAGACTAATTAAAGATCACATGGTGGATTTTCTTGTTAAACATAACTTGATAAACCCATCTCAACATGGGTTTTAAAAGCGAGGTCATGCTTAACAAATATGTTATGTTTTTTGGAAGACATCACTAGGTGGGTAGATGAGGGATCACCAGTAGATATCATCTATTTAGATTTTCAAAAAGCTTTCGACAAAGTACCACATCAAAGATTACTCCTTAAGCTAAAGGCCCATGGCATAGGAAATGGTATAATAAACTGGATAGAAAAATGGCTGAATGACAGAAGACAACGTGTAGTAGTTGATGGGGAGGCTTCAACCTGGAAATCGGTATTGAGTGGGGTACCACAGGGATCAGTACTAGGACCTATATTATTCTTAATATATATCAACGATTTGGACGATGATATAACAAGCAAGGTGTTAAAATTTGCGGATGATACAAGAAGTGTTTAGAAGGATTAAAAGTGATGGAGACAGACAGCATTTACAAGATGATCTTGATAGGTTGATCAAATGGTCTGAAAAGTGGCAAATGCTGTTCAATTTTGGGAAATGTAAATGCCTCCACACAGGTCATGGGAATGAAGAGGTAAAATATAAAATGGGGGTACTGTTCTAAGTACTACTGTAAAAGAAAAGGACTTAGGGTTAACCATTAGTGCTGATATGAAGGTTTCAGAGCAGTGCGGAATTGCTGCGTCAAAGGGAAATCAAATCCTTGGATTAATTAGGCGAAATATAGCGTATAAGAAAAAAGAATTAATAGTACCGCTGTACAAAACAATAGTGAGGCCTCATTTAGAATATTGTATATAAGCATGGAGGCCATATCGCAAGAAGGACATAGATATGCTAGAAAGAGTACAGAGGAGAGCGACTAAAATGATACCAAATCTGAGGGATCTTAGTTACGAAATACGCCTAAAAGAATGTGGTTTAACAACACTAGAGACCAGGAGATTGAGAGGAGATCACATAGAAGTGTTTAAAATATTGAATGGTTATGAAAATATTGATAGAAACATTTTTTTCTCAATTAAGAAAGATAGAAGGACCAGAGGACATGAAGCTACATTAGTAAAGGAGCAGTGTAGATTAGATATAAGAAAGTTCTCATTCTCACAAAGGACTGTAAACGAATGGAACAGATTATCTCCTGATTGTGTTGGTGCTAGTAGCGTGAATATGTTTAAAAATAAAATCGACACACACCTAAAAAAGGCGGGATACATGTAGATAAAAAGTATTGGACTCTCGATAAGCCAAAAGGCTTCCTTGTCCACCTGCCATCCAGAGTAATTTTCTGGATGGCAATCTTGTTAAATCTTGCCTTGTTAAATCTTGTTAAATAGTGGAGCGCCGTTGTGCAGTGAATAGAGCTCCGGACTCTCGACCGAGAGAACCCGGGTTCGAATCCTGTGCTGCGGTGTCGAACCTTGGGCAAGTTCGTTCACTCTACGTTGCTCCAGTTCACTCAGCTGTATGAATGAGTACCTGGCTATAGACTGTGGTGGATATGTGTATACGAATAGTCTTCGCGCGTGGCTGGATGCTTCCCAGAGAAGTCGAGATGGCGTTTGATTGAACAGGTCTGCCAGGGAGTAAAGGGTAAAGCGCTTTGAGCAATGCTAACGCTACTGCGCTATATAAAACTTATCTTTACTTTACTTTTAATACAAAGCAGAGGTCCTGGCCTTTCGTGAAATTTACCGTTATTGTTTTCTAATATATATGTGTGCGTGTGTGTGCGCGCGCGCGCGCGCGCGTGTGTGTGTGTGATGCAATGCGCGATGGCCCTAATCGGCCACATGATAGCTCATAGCATCGCGTATCATCGCGCATCGTGTTGCGAAAGTCAGAACTTTACAGTGATGGCTCTTCTCGGCCATTGTACAATGTGTTTCGCAGACGAGTAGGCAATCACGAGTTATGCCATTCGACTCTCTTCGCTTTGCTGGCACATTTCACGATAGCCGTGACTTGGCAAAGGCAATGCCGACTCTCCTATTTCGATGTCGAATGCTGCCAACGAACAAGCCTTCAATGTGGTGAAGTAGATTACGACAGAACTATGAACCGTATTTGAACAAAACGCCAACTGTGCGCTGTTTTTTGTCAACACATACTACGAGGTGCACCCTTAGCTCTGCTTGCCAAGTGCTGTTTCAGTAGAACTGGTCAAGGGATTATCAACCATTCTGTACGTACATACATACATGCATGCATGCATGCGTGCATGCATCTATGTATGTATGTGTGTGTGTGTGAGTGTGTGTATGTGCGTGTGTGCGTGCGTGTTATTTTATGTATTATTTACAAAATTCCGATTTTGTTTTCAATATATCATGTCTCGACGAACAAAAAGAAATGCTACTGCAACGACCTTGAAGAAACAATCCAGTTGTATTCTCAGGAGAACATGTTCTTCGGTGTGGGATGATATCGTAAATTCCTGCCGTAGGCAAAGTCTGTAGTAAAGTGCGTGACGTGCAGACTTTCAAACTAATCGTGCTCGTGTGTGTTCCTGTGTGTTCTTGTGTGGTGCTGTTTTACACACACACACGCAAACCCCCCCCTCACACGCACGCACACAATCACACACACACACGCACGCACTCGCACGCAAACACACGCACAACACACACACATTGTGATATCGGACACATACACACTGACACACAACCACATACACACGCACGCACGCGCGCACATACACGCACGCGCACGGGCGCGCACACACACACACAGACGTACTCAAATACTCACGCATGCACTCACACACACACGCACACACACATATCACCGCGACGACATCTTCCTCGCTAAGTTTGGCCGGATCGTGATGCTGATTAAAGATTCATCGCCTCTTCTCTCGATTGTGCTGATGCAGCGGGGTCCGCGGGGAAGTGACCACTCGCCCGTAGCATTGCGTCCCTCCCGGGACCAGGTCTAATCGTCCCTTCGTCACGCTAGTGGGAAAGGAAGGACTGACTCGAGGAACTTAGTTCATCATACATATATGTATCTTCCCTCTGACGATTGCACGCAGCTACGTAGTGTAAACAATCGATGACTGCACTTGCCACCGAGGACACAGTGCCGACTTGGAGTCGTGCTGTCGGGGACTTATGGAATGTGCGCCTCGATTAATCAACTAGTCATCGTGTCTTCACTTCTGCCATATTTATTAAAGTGTGTGTGTGTGCGTGGGTGAATGAGTGAATGGATGAGTCAGTGAGTGAATAATTGACATGTGTCCTTGCGTGTATATATTAGTGTATTTTAAGGTATATATTTGTGTATTTTAAGTATAATAAATTTTGGCACAGACCAAGTTGTTTACAACGTAAGTGATCGCCGACTTGCTTTGTCGCTGTAAAACTGTTATGTTCACATGGTGCTCGGTGTGGTATTACAGGCCTAATAGTGTCATACATCATATAAAAGTGTAGCTCAGCTTTTGACTCAAAGGGAATATGAGAAACCAATAAATGCATGAACCGGCGGAAAGTGGGGTAAGACGGCCCATCTAACGAACAGAAGGGCATAGGTAAAAATAGAGGACTTGTCGGAAACTAATAACTGTTTTATATTAAAGACGTGGTTTGTGTGAACAATATATACATATATATATCGATCAAATTCGACCTAGGTGGAACACTGTTATATATATATATATATAATAACTGTTTTATATTAAAAACGTGGTCTGTGTGGATAATATATATTATATATATGTTTAACAAGATTGCCACCCAGATAATTAACTCTAGAGGGTCCAACCCTTTTGATCTACACACACACACACACACACACACACACACACACACACACACACACACACACACACACACACACACACACACACACACACACACACACACACACACAACATATATATATATATATAACAGTATGTTCTGCCTAGGTCGAATTTGCAGGGCGTTACGCCCTGTCCTTTTTCAGTGACGCCCTGATACCAAAACAGGCAAAATGAACGCCCTACCTTTTTTACACAACGCCATGCTATATTTGCTTCGTAACCCTAGTCGTTGTTATACGATTGTGAATATTTAATTTCAAGAGACACTCTTTCACAATCGTATAACAACGACTAGGGTTACGAAGCAAATATAGCATGGCGTTGTGTAAAAAAGGTAGCCTCGATCTGGAAACGCATCATAATCGCGCCATGCATGCGGTTCAATTGTTCAACAATCCAACTAAGCGCAGGCGCGATCGGGATAGGGATGCGTTACGAGATGCATCCTTACGAGATCGGGGCGCTTGTAGACACTCGTTCGAGTTCTCGCGCCCCGATCTCGACACCGTATCCCGATCGCGCCACGCGGTCAGTTTGATTGTTTAAGCGCCCCTATCTCGACTCCTATCCTGATCGCCGTTAAATTTGCAATCGTGTGTGCAAAACTATTAAAATACGTTATGATTTGAGGAGGCGCCGACCTTCCAAAATGGATAGACCAGAACGACGGACTTTTGCGGAGCGTCTCGACTATACATATCGCCAAGCAGTCCTTAGTTTGTTCGTATCTTCGAAAGTAAAAATCTGATCGCCGGAAGACTTCTACCGTTAGATTCTTTGTTAAATTCGTAACCATGTGATGCGTGTATAAAATATTAAAATACGTTTTGAACTGAGGAGGCGCCAAACTTCGTACGTCGATAGACCAGAGCCTGTTCGCGACACTTCGAGAAGCGCCAGCAGGACCGTAGCCGGCATGTGTGATTAAAACATTACGTTTATTATATATTATTTATTTGTTAATGTTACAATATATAATGATAACTAACGACGTTTAGTATAACATAGCTCAACAATATTTGTGAATAATTGCATAATGTGTGCGTTAGAAGAACCTGCTCCCCCTCAATATGCAACGAGCCGCCGGCACATGACGGCGTTTATGCTCATTGCAAGGCGTGCCATTGTCGCGCTTACATTTATCCTGGCGTTACATTTTATTCGGTTGACGTTTCTGCGCAACCGCGTATCTAGGGAAAAATATTTAGCACCAGCCAAGACTGTCGTGCTTATATTTATCCTGGCGTTACATTTTATTCGGTTGACGTTTCTGCGCAACCGCGTATCTAGGGAAAAATATTTAGCACCAGCCAAGACTGTCGTGCTTACAATTATCCTGGCGTTAAATTTTATCGGATGATGTTTCGGTGCATACCACGTGTGATGTGTGTGTGCGTGGTGTGTGTGTGCGTACGTACGTGTGTACGTGGTGTGTGTGCATGTGTACGTGGTGTGTGTTGAGTGTGGTGTGTGTGTGCGCGTGTATGTGGGTGCTATTTGTGTGCGTGTGTTCGTGTATATGTGGTGTGTTTGTGTGTACATTGTGTGTGTGTGTGTGTGTGTTCGTGCGTATGTGTGCGTGCGTATTTCCCATGGCCTACACATTGTTATAGTTAATTATTATATTGATATACCTAGGCGTCGGGACCGGGAGGGAGCTTGGGGGTTAGGGTTAACGAACGCCACTGACTGCAATTTATAAATAGAATAAAAAAGTTATGTAAGGCTGAATATTGTATTTTGTTCCACAGATGCTTGTCCGAGTCTATATTATAAATATAATACATAAATATATGTATGCACTGTGTATATAACATACTGTGTGTAAGTAGTATGATATTAAACTACAAGCTGTATAATGCTACTACTTCTTATGTATTTAATTCAGTAGCGCGTTGCAGGTGCCTTTTTAACCACTGCTCACCGCGCTTTAGTGCCCTTTTACTAAAATGGCACCTGGGCAAAACAATGTAGTATATATATATATATTACAGTGTTTTGTTCAGGTGCCATTTTATATACGACAACGAACGTTTTTTTCAGGAATGCATTATTTAATTATTACAAAAGCAAAAGGGTCGTGACCGGGGGCCGTTTTATCCACCACTAAAGGTAAACCCCCACAGTCGGGTAAAATGGCCCTCAACAATACTGAATAGTAAACCAATTTCATGCACGAAAATAGTGCATAGTAAAAAACATAATTCCAACATTACAGATAACAATCATTTACAATAAATCACTAATCGTTTGGTTTCTTATACGTCCGGTAAAACTGCCGCGTATACCGCTTGATAAAATAAAATCCAGAGTCGAATTATTGCCATTATGTACACAGCAAGATACATATTTGACAAAAACTAACTGTTCATGTTATATTGTGCACTGTTTCTCCCTTATATATCATAGTGCTGTGAAGTCGGGGGCAGCACTTATAAAACTATTGTTCACAGTGTTTTTATTTAACAGAAGAAAGCAATCAGGCTAATTTGCAATGAGACTTTTTATATCATACTAATACAATATTTTGTGATTTAGGTATACTTAAACTGCGACTGAGAATTTCTATTGTAATGTTCAAGGCTAAAAATATGATGTTGCAGTATATTGTTGAGCGCAGTAGCGCAGCGGTAAGAGCTCCGGACTCTCGACTGAGACAACGCGGATTCGAATCCCGTGCGGCGGTGTCGAACCTTCAGTTCACTCAGCTGTATGAATGAGTACCTGGCTATCGACAATGGTGGCTATTCGTGTACGAATAGTCTTCGCGCATTAATTGCAGCGTGGCTGAAAGCTTCACAGAGAAGTGGAGATGGTGTTCGATTGAACAGGTCTGCCAGGGAGTAAAGTGTAAAGCGCTTTGAGCAGTCTTGAGGACTGGATACCGTGCTATATAAGAACTTACCTTTACCTTTTATAACCTTCAAGAATTCTTTGCTACTAACTATGATTCAATGTATGCTCGCACAACTTTGAAATCTATGTGTATATCGGTATATGGGGTTAAATTATGGAACTCCTATGATGAAAAAGTTACCAGTTCAGCTACAGTTCAAATACTCAAAACAAGACTTAAGCACTTGTTTATTAATAATTACCATGCACACATGTAAAACGGAAATGATGAATATACGTATATGTATATACAAATGGAACTGAAAAAAATGAATGAGATTGCTTTCTAAATATATATTTCCATGTTATTACAAATGTTGTGTTTAATATACTTGTACAAGTTATGGTCGTGTTGGGGAAAATAATTAAGTGCAACACATCTATCTTCCCCCATTTTTTATGCGTAAATGTTTATGTAATATATATTGCATGTAGTTTTCTTTGTATGCATTTTCCACTGGAAATAAACAATCAATCAATCGCACCGCTGAGGGGAATCGTTCTACTTCACCGTGACATTATGCTGAATGACCCCACTTGAATGAAAATGGTCACATTCAATGTAACTATTAATGCATCCACTATGTCTGCCAGAGAGTAGTTATCAATTGTTTTCCAATATATATACTGTATTTGCGACATTCACCTAGGAGTAACATCGATGTTACCAATTTATTGACAATTATAAATCGCGCATCTGTGGAATGTCATATTGCATGTGACCTAGACCAAACTAGGAAACTACAAAAATGCGACAACACCATATGGCCGAAATATAAGGGGTAGCCGTCTTAGACGCTGGGCCGCTTTACCCCACCTCCCCCCACAGATGTAGTAAAAGTAGGAACCCGGCGCGTCATAATAGACATCGCAGCTCGGTGCTTATTGACGAAGCTTCCGTGTCATGAACAATATGTCAACCTTCAGCATATTGGAAATTAATTGGAATCTTCCACTTTGAGACCACATTCTGAGTAAACCACTAACGTGAACAGTTTGATTGCAGTTGCAAATGGTTTATTTGTATTAACTCTTTTAGGTGCACAGCACCACAAAGTTGCCTTTTGTTTCCCTTTAAACTCCATCTGATTTGAACTTGGCGAACACAGAAAAGTGCACTATCTTTTCCAACCTTGTTTAGTGTGATATGTAGCAATGCAGTTGAACAGTCTGGCAAAATAGTCACTACAGCTGTATAGGTAGCATAGAGGGGGTATCGGTGCCTCGAAGGAGATGCATTTACAATACTCCAAAGTTACAAATATACCTGTACAGATATGTGTGGTTTCCGTTACCTGAACGACACTAGACCACATATTATTAGGAAAGCGTTATAAAACTAAACACTCCCTGATCACGTTTATCGTCCAACTGCCTGTGGTGTCCTCTTGCGACTATTAATGTAGCACACCAATCCGCTACCTACCTAGCCTTGATTATCCAGGCGCCGTGAGGTGGCAGCATTGTCCCATCTCTAAGGCCTGGATTATTAAGCTCCTGCCAATGTTACCGGTAGGGTGTTTACTCCAGATTAGGGTAGAGACGATGATTGGCTCTCAGGCCAACTATGAAGTAACAAATTAAATAAGGATACACTTTTATCAGATAATATTATACTATAACAACTATTCAACATTAAACTTATATTGAAACATGTCACACGAAAAATAAACCGACATTAAACTTTTTTCGTAGTTTAGTGCCTTTTAATCATATGCATATTCACTAGGTGGCAGCTCTCGTGGCTGTCAAAGACGTTCTTTGCTTATGCTCGAGCAGAAACAAAAGACTAAGTGTGAATAAGCATGATATAAATACCAAACAAGGACAAATTTAACTAAACAAAGTGCAATCGATGTCGCACGCTACGATCGGACTGCTAACTAATAATATATAAACATTCTGGGAGGATAGACGTACTAACTGGCAGTGAGCAGTCAAAACGCGATTCTAAGCCAGACTATCTTCCTGGCGAAGTCACGCAGCCAGGCGAGAGTCGGTTAAGCGAGACTAATTAAAACGCGGCAAATCATGACAATACGTCACATACAACTTCATAAATTGATGACGCTTTAATTCATGAGTATACCAGTGTTGCCATCTGGCGGATAACATCCAGAAGGGCCATTCAGAGCCAGACTTTCTTCCTGGCGAGAGTCGGTTAAGCGAGACTACTACATACCGTCTTCTAGGACGAGACCTGCCTCGATTATGCCGGCTCCGAAATGTGGCGCCACCGCATACCGAATACACGAGAGCCCGTAGTTATGGACCCAGATTATTCCAGGTCCACAGTAGGCAAAACGCAAACTGGAGACCAAAACGCAAACAGGAGTCCATATTATCTCATGCGCTTCGCAGTAGATAATATGGTATCCTGTGATGTCACGCTTTAAAAAATCGTACCAAGAGTAACCAGGCCAGGCCTCGATCACCCAATCTCCGTAATGGGGCGCCACTGTTTCTTTCCTCTTCTGAAACAGTTTATGAATGCTACAGGTGCCATAGATGGGCAGACAGGCAGACAGGCAGGCAGACCGGCAGACAGGCAGAAAGGTAGACAGCCAGACAACTATTTATTATTTCCTTCGAACAATTACGTCGAACAATTAATCCTGCCGAAAAATCCAAATTCAAGAAGAATGTATTTAGTGACCGTAAAGGAGTAGAACAAAACCGCGGCTGTGAATGTTATTATACACAGCACCGCGCACCGCGCACCGCAGATCGCTATAGCCTCGATAATAATCATAGCTTCGATTGACGATACTGACTACAAACACAGCGCACTAGATCACGCAACATATTTTGTGTGCGTAAAAGTAATCACGCCAGTTACTACATTTTGGTTGTACCATGTATGCTAACAATTAAATTGCAAAACTTTATATAGTACTTACGCAAACCACATTAGTAACAACGCGGAATTCTGCATTGATACTTTTGGTTCGTTTCTGTCGGGCAGAGAGAAGGCGGAGAATGCTGGCACGCGATACTCCGGGCACGCGAAATCGGATACAAAGTGGCGTTTTAATAGTAACGAATATAATTGATTACTCTGAATCCGGGTAACCAATGAAAGGGACTCTCAAACTAACTCAACAATTAAGACAACAATTTTATACGAAGCAATAGAACCAACTTTAAACTTCGATGGAATTCTCATGATGCTAAACGATGGCATTTGATGTCTGCATTATTTGGCTATTGTCAGATTGCGCAGACCTAGTATCATGTATGTTTCAAATACCCATCATCGTCATCATCATCGACATCGACACCATCATCATCATCATAATCATCATTTTCATCGTGCAGCAGTAGTGTCCCGTGGTTGGACGAAGGCATCATGTCTTGCACCATCCTCTGCCAGATGGCCTTCCAGAATTCGTCTCGTTCGTCTCTCCACTGCCTCGCCGGTCTTCCTCTAGAGTCTAGATCGTTCCCCTTGGTAAGGTCTTCAGTGAGCATATGTTGTTGCAAACTGGGTCGCTCTTGCGCTAAGACGCGATATTTTTGTAAGGTAAAGATGCATGTAATAATGTTGAATGATGGCAATAACACATCAAAATTGGGCAAAAATTTTGTTATAACGTCGAAACCGAGGTGGTCCGGATACTAGATAAGTGCCAATGATGCCATTAAGTGTGTACTTCCTAACCGGAAATTTAACGTAAGCGTGGTACAAGTACAAGTTGGAAAAACAACAACATGTCGAGCTGATCAATGCTGATAGATCGATTGAGTTTAGCTTCGCAGTGCTTGCACTTCCCGCGAGTTCCGCTGAATGTGAAAGAGGCTTCTCAGAACAGTGAAACGAGTGAAGAGTTCAAGACTGAGTTTCGAAACCGCATGACGCCATCCACAGTGTCAGATATCATCACCATCCAGCTACATTCACCCGACATAGTTTACTTCAAACCCACATCAGCTATCCACCTGTGGAATACATCCGGCGCGAGGATGCCCGACTTCAAATCCGAGTTGTCACTGTCCGAGTCCAGCTCGGATTCACCTGAAGTCACTGTCAGTGGCTAGAGCAGGTGTTTCATGGAGTCTGACAGTCCCGCTGTTCCTGCAGGTGATGACAACAGTTCTGAGTAGGCCCCTGCATACATTCATGTTTGGTGTTTGTTGTAATAATTTGCAACATAGATGTTTTTCTGTCAACAATAAACTGTTGCCTATGTTGTCATTTTATATTCGCTGGTTCATTAATCTGGGTATCGTAAATTAATATGCCTGAACTAGTATACTAATAATTGCCATGCGTTTCAGTATTATGCGTTTATGTATTATGTTAATATCTGGGCCGCCAACTTTTGTGTGGGACCACCAACTTTTGAAAGTTGAAGGTCCGACTGACCACCACCTTTTGAAAGTTGACGGTCCGACTGACCACCAACTTTTGAAAGTTGAAGGTCCGACTGACCACCAACTTTTCAGCTAAGGTGTAGAACACTGGCTCTATCGGTGACTGTAGCGCATGTCCCCGTATATATATATTTATATAATGTGCATAATAATCTGTTTTGCTGCGCTTCTGCTCTCAGATACTTGTGGATTTTTTTGTCGTATAAATGTGCTGTTATTACGCCCAATTATTATGATTATTGTATGAAGACTTAGTATACTGGCACATGAATACTTACGCCGACGGCCACCTCAAACGGATACGAACGAACGAAATCACACTCAAACGACGGTTCAAAAAGAGTACACGTGTTCATGCCAAACATAACACCAACTCCATGTAGGCGTACAGGAGACTTAGCAGCACACTTACCTGTGGTTCATCTTGAGTAGGCACCTCGTGTCCGTAATACGTATTGTATTTGCCAATAAGGTCGCCAATGACAGGATTATTAATAACATCTAAAAAAATACCGAATGTTAAACTGTTCAATATGTTTGTTATTATGTAAGGCGCTTACGCTCCGTACTACACTGAAAGCCCACATTACAGTAGTCGACCACACGTTATCAGCGAATACGAACTAACACATTACAACCATTCATCGCACGTTAGCAGCTGAGTGCGAATTCACACATTACAGTCACGTGGCACGGCAAGAGTCAGTGCGAGGCTGATCCATTGTTGAATATCACAATGCAAAACAGCAAATACATATTAAGTGCTTAGGGTCACAAAAGCCAGTTATCAATTGGGTCATTTAGCTGGACAAGCCAGTTCACCAACACGGACAAATAGGCTGAACGTTCATTCTTCATCAAATCGTTCTTGTAGCAAAACGTATCAACCCCACACCGTTTTACTATTACAAAACAAAAACACTCGCTGCTGATCCTCAAACCAGCGTTAGGGCCCACGTGACGGTTCTTGTCCTGTTGCTTTTCAGCTCTCATGGTCCTACTACTGTTCAATCCCTTACTAATTATTATGTCTCGATTTCTTCGTTTTTCCTCTCCCTGCAGTGTTTCCTTTGTATTTTCTATCACTTCAAGTATACCGCCAACACAGTTACATCACAAAACACTCGCATTTATACTTCGTGAATCCACGTAAAACCTTTCCATTTCACAGTGTCTTCCGCAGCCATAGTTTGACAGGATACTCCTGTCACATTCGTCGGTTAACCTCAAAAACCAACATATTGAATATTTTTCTTTGCACGCACGCTTTGCAGTAGCCGTGTTCCGGTGAGGTGCTAGACCTCACCATTTGATGAACCGACACTCGGTAAACGACGCTCGTTCTGTGATCAGGGCTGGGCGGCCACGTCGAACGCCCTGCCCGCAAACGATGCGGATTTTAGGAATTTTGGGATGACAATTATCGTATTTTAATGCGGATTTACTTGAGATATACCAATCGTGATGAAGTACGCACACGCACACATACACACACATACGCACGCACGCAAGCACGCACGCACGTACGCACGCACGCACGTACGCACGCACGCACGCACGCACACACACACACACACACACAAACACACACTACTGGTTTAAGCCACGAAAACATCACACGACTGCGTGCTGCTTACGGAGACGTACACGTGTCTATGCGGTCTGTGGGATGACGACGACAGGTCGTCTCGGCGCCCCGACGGCAGGCAGGGCCGGAGTGACGGCCGCCGTCTCTCCCGTCGCCTTCACGTCGCCGTCTGTGTCGTCAAGCGTCAGATCCTCGACGCGGTCGTAGAAATCCCGGATGCGCCGCGTGATGGGCTTCCTCAGGCGCTGTCTCTCTCGTCGCGCAGCCTCCCGAGCCGCCCGTCCGCCATGGCCGTGTTGCGCCACGGAGGCCGCGCGCAGCTGCACGATGGCTGCCCGCTGCTTCTCATCCTTGTTGTTGAGTAGCGCGTCCTGCTGGATGTGCAGGATTTTCTGCTGCACTGGCGACATACCCGAGCCAGAGATGGGCACGGGCATCATCTGACCGAGGAAGGACGGGCGACCAGGGCCGAAAACCATCCGCAGGAAGGTTCGCTGTCTGACCAGCCCAGGCTTCTCACCAGATGCCTCGCCGCCGGGGTTGGGCGCCTGCAGAGAAGGTGGTGGCGTTTTATTTGACAGACAGGCGCTTCCACGCACGAACATTCGCACGTAAGCACACATAGGGATATATAATACAGGCAAACATACATAAGGGAATGTTCGGTAATATCAGCCAGAAAATATGGGCCATTTCCATAACTCAGAAATGGTACACCAAATGTTGCAATTTAGCGGTTACTTACTTATGGAAGTTTGCGGAGCACGCCAGCAAAATATTTACGTGAATAACAGTTAACAACATTTCTTACGATTTCCGCATGTTGAATGATTGCATATAGATTGTACATGTGTAATCTTCATCAACATGAATGACGTTTTTGGATGAGCTCAGTCTGTGTCATGGGCGATAATGTAACCATGTAGGGTACATTTTCATTAGTTTAAGAGTTTGTCGTGACTGAGATTTACAATCAAGTAGAGCTACTAGTACTTTTCCACAGGTTAAGGCATAGTGACAAGTTAATACTGCCACTACAGGTAGGTTGATGCTGCCGCTATACGCATTAAGTCGTCAATGTAGTGTCAAGTATCACGACAGCACGCTCTCTGCATTTGTATTGTCAATGGACAGAGAAGTTCTTCACTTTTTTCTTGACCATTAAATTTATGTATGACACAGTTATCATAGTTCTTTATATCTATGTTTATGTTTGTATGAGGTAACTGAAGCTTTAAATAAATATGTTAAGGTTGTTCATAAGTTCGGTTGGGGGAGTGTTTGGTGTGTGGACGTCTGCGTGTGCGTGTGCGTGTGCGCGCGCGCGCGCGTGTGTGTGTGTGTGTGTGTGTATGTGTGTGTCTGGTGTATGTATGTGTGTTTGGTGTGTGGTGTATTTGATTTGTTCGTGCGTGCGTGCATGCATGACTTTTGCATAGGTTGAGGCTACGACCCTGGTGTGTCTGGGTTCATCTTGGGTAATATGTTCACGTATGCCCATATTATCCATGGGTCAAGCTCATATTTCCAACCCTTGATTTAATATGAGCCATTTTGGGAAAATTTTCTCTTCGTCCTCATTAAAAAGGTAAACAACCTACGCGTGCAACAATAGTCTACCGCGATAACTTTACGTCAACTTTACACACATCATATAACTAGCCATACAGCTCCAGAATATCAGTGTGAAAAATGTAATAATACCGAACCTTCCCCTATATACAAACATTCAAACTCACATTGATGCGTTAATACATAACATTACACAAAATTATAGACTGGTGGACGGACGGACGGACGGACGGATGGACGGACGGACGGACGGACCGACCGACCGACCGACCGACCGACCGACCGACCGACCGACCGACCGACCGACCGACCGACCGACTGACCGACTAGTACTACTACTATAACTAATGCTTCTGCCATTGACACTAGCAACGGTAGCATTAGCATCTGTTAAGACGAATGTGGGCGGATGACAGGGCGGACTGGAGGACTTTTGTGCATGCCCTATGCGACAAGTGGCGCCTAGGGATTCGTAAGCCGTAAGTAACTAACACATACATACTTTAGGTTTTGTGGCCGGTTGATCTTTCTTTTCCTCTGCAGCGCTTATTTCTGTCGCATCGCACTCACTGTCGTCAGTGTAGGTTGACATTGAGTCGTGATGTTCCTTCGTACAGAGACAAGCGGTAAATACAATTATGGAATCATTCGAAAACATAAATTACCGTTACTTGACCATTGCTACTAACTGACAAACGTGTTGTGCTGCAAATATGAAATACATTACTTTATTTGTAGTACAGCAAATCACTAAGCGGGGCATAATTTTAACTTAAAAGGTTACAAGTACAATTAGGCATATGTCGTACGAAGCAACTGCAGCAGAAAATAACTTTTAGCAACCGATCTGCAGACATCACTGACTCAACGTACCATTAAGGCCGTCAGCTTCGCTTTCTCCTCTCGGAACCTGAATAGAAAGATATAGTGATATTTATATTTCTGTTGTGGTTTGGAACAGTTATTGCAGTTCTTTGCACATCAGACTGTTATTACATTAAAAGGATGAATAATTAATTGGCGTCGGAACGTGTGAATATTTTCGGTGGCTGAGGCTCTCCGAAACTAAAAAATGGGCCAAGAGGCCATGAAGTCCTTTGGAGTTTGAGAAGCCCTGGGGGGTTAGAATGATTCAATCAAATACAGATTTCTTGTGTATAGTGGCACTGCCACATGAAATGTCTACGCCAAATCAGAGAACAAGTTTACTGAAATATTCGCACTATAACCAAAGTTACAAGAATTTAAATTGGGCAGCCGTAAACAAATAGTTATGGAGAAAAGTCCATTTTAAAGTCGAGAGTCATTATTCACATAAAAAAATCAACATGTTATAACAAACTATTCATTGCTATTAGAGTTACGTAGTCATTTGCTGCGCAGTAACACTGCATCACACAATAACAATGAAGGCAATACTCAACACAGTGGTACTAGTTCACAGGGCTACTTTATTTCGGCAACTGCCTATTTACTACAGTACATCAGCCCTTAATTAAGTCAGAATCCAGTGCCCCCTCAATGACACATCATTAATCTGGCCAATGTCATGACATGCAGCCTGTGTAGTGTCTACTAGGGTTGCAGTCTCTTAAGAACACTGACTTTAAGCAACCTGTCCAAGGTGTGACAAACACACTACACTACATAACATCTCATTTTGGGGGCCCTGAGGTGCCCTTAGAATTATTCAATCAAATACAGATTTCTTGTGTGTAGTGGCCCTACCACATAAAATGTATGTGCAAAATCAGAGAAAAAGTCTTAATAGTTTTTGAAAAAATAGGCAAAATGTGAAAATTTACCAGTTTGGGGGCCCTGGGGGGTAGAATGATTCAATCAAATACAGATTTCTCGTGCATAGTGGCAGTACCCTAAGATATGTATGTGCAAAATTACAGAAAAAGTTGCTGAACGGTTTCTGAGATATGGCAGCTAACGGCGGACGGCGGATGCAGAGTGATGGCATAAGTCTTTTGGGCCTTCGGCCCAAAGGACTAAAAACCTCTACTTGCACACCCCTTGTGGCTCGCCAAAATCGCACCGTGAGGTTCCCCTAAAACCTCCATTTGTACCCCATTGAGGTTCACCGTATAAAAACACGTTGAGGCTCTATGTATTGGGGGCTAATCCTATATCCTGCCTCTTAATCTCCTAAATATTGGGGGAGGAGGGGGACTCAGCCTTCTAAGCCCCCCGGTTCCGACGCGTATGTAATTACTACTTCTGCTAGTGTAAGAAATGTATACTTTTATGTGCATACTCGTAATCAATAACATTCTTGTAATATCTCATTAACTGATAAGTGCCCCTGGCATCACAAGCGGCTACATCAACATATTATTCTTGCCTTAATTTTCAATTTTAATTAATGTGTATCATTATCAACACAGGAATCAATGAACAATGGATAAGCAAACAGGTCTTTCTGGCATAAACAATGCCTTTGGGTAATACATACCAGTTATACTTTTGAAATAACAAGGTTGGAGATGTGTTACTTATCAGAAGGCAGAAGCTTACCACAACCTTTGAAGCAAAATACCAACGTCAGCACATAAGCGACACGATTTTTGACCAACCAAATTGAAATTTGTGCTTCAACATGATAACTGACCCCACTTTTAGATGTACATGAAATGCCCTAGCGTACCTTTTTATAGTTGACTAGTGGATTGACATATAGTCCTATTCCCTGTTCCGCGGACAAAAACTGAGATAACGTATACTGATTCAAAATTGATTGATTAAATCCAAATATGCACCTTTTTGAGGCTTGAACGTATTAAACAAGCATTGTTTCATAATATAAATTACCCCTATTGTGTGCAATTACGTGCGTCTATCGGTTTCACCTTTCTATTTAATAAACACGTTTGGATAGATAGGAAGGAAATGACCTATCCTTCATGTGACCTGTTGCCTAGCAAAAGCACCGCCAAGCCTTCAAAAATGGATGTCGAACACATGGTGAGTTCGTGCATTCGTCGAATATCTTGTTGAAATTGTGGACACAAGTATTTTTTTTCACAAAACATGAGTTGTCATGCTGCAATAGTAATTTGATTCACACAGATCCCTGTATAGCCGTTATTAACATTGTTGGCAAAGGCAAAGCTTGACGGAAGTCACGCGCAGAATTTTCATTGTGATACAAACCACGACATACTGGATACATCCATTGACGGATGATGAAACTGACGTCACAATAAAAATTATGCACGTGACTTCTGTCAAGCTTTGCCTTTGCCAACAATGTTAATAACGGTTATACAGGGATCTATGTGAATCAAATTACTATTGCGTTAAGCTTGGCGTTACGAACAATGTTTACACACGTCCATTTCGTTACTATCGCTGCGTAAATGGTTTAACTAAGAGATTTAACTTCACGTGTACGACAATTACGTAGCTTGGTACAACTGTAGAAAAAAACGCGTTGCGGACAATTGTACGTCATCAACGGTTTAAGGTTAAGTGTCTTAAGATTTGTCATAAGACGGCGTGACATCTGGCAGATAAAACTTTCCCGAAAACAATTCTCATTTAAACAACAATGCCATATGTTTTTGTCGCAAACACACATTTTGGGCAACAATGTCAACAACAAAATATACGACGGAAAGAGCGTCAGCCATTTTGGTAGCTTTACCAGACCCAGTTGCTACGCAACAGGTCACGTGACGAACACACCAACAATCAGTGAGGGTACTCACGCGGCGAACTCGGCCATGTAGTCCGACTCACACATGCGTAGCTGGCGCAGGAAGTCGAAGGCATCGAGCCGGTCGTGGTCGATCTGAACGATCTTTGTCGCCAGCTGCTTGCTGTACTCCGTCAGACGGCGCCGCAGTCGCACGTCCTCCTTGTTGTTCTTGTTCCGGACCGTCTCGATGATCGTCGCGCGGCCGGGCGGGGCGCTGGGGTCGCCGGCGTACGACATGTCTCCGGCAGATGTCGACACGCGTCTAGGCTACAGGTTCCGCCACGGCTACTGCTAAAACAGGACCAGCTCCGGATTTAGGACCGTGGGGGCCGCTGATCTGTCAACCTATGCATAGTTTTCCCTCTTCCCTATCTACTACATAGATACATGCATACATAGCACAACTCAACCTTTTTCATTTAGAGCATGTTTTTCATCACCTGCATTTATTTGATGCCAAGCCACGGAGGCGATGATCCAAAACAGTGTTGTGGAGGCCCTCGTGAGAATTGTTTTGTTAGACAAATAACGAGCAAGTAACACGATCATGCAATATTTAAATGTAAGTCATATTTGTACTCTTCCACACGTCATCAACTTGACACGATCAACGGTGTTCATGCAAATTTGGAAATATGTTGTCGTATCAGTACATTGCGAGAGAGCGAGAGCGAGAGCGAGAGAACGAGAGAGCGAGAGAGCAATAGATCGAGAGAGCGAGAGAGCGAGAGAGCGAGAGAGCGAGAGAGTGAGAGAGAGACACAGAGAGAGAGAAATAGAGAGAGAGAGAGAGAGAGAGAGAGAGAGAGAGAGAGAGAGGTGAAGAGAGAGAGAGAGAGACAGAACGAGAGGGAGGGGAGAGAGAGAGAATGAGGGAGGAAGGGGGGACGTAGTGACGAAAGAAAGGAGTGAGAGAGGGAGGGAGGGAGGGAGGGAAAGAAAAAGAGAGAGAGGAGAGGAGAGGAGAGGAGAGAGGAAGAGGAGGAGCAGGAAGAGGAGGAGGAGGAGGCGGAGACGCTACTGAAACCAGAACAAAATGGTTGAGAAGGATATGTAATGTGGTGCAGATTGAGATGGGCAGCACATGAATGAAAACAAATTGACAAAGAGACCAGGTAAACAGAAGATGAAGGAGAAGAGAAAAGTTAAATTGAAGATAGAAAGAGGGTGCGAAGTTCTCGAAAGTGAAGGTATGAAGAGAAGAGAGAGAGAGGGGGATCTGAAAAGACGGAAAAAATAGAAGAGGGATCGATCGACTGAGTGATTTGGAATCACCCAGTAGGACCACGGAGAAGAAGAACAGATAGTAAGCTAAGTTTATATTTTAGTTGTTGAACAAATTCAATTATATTGTGTTGCGTGCACCCGTAAACTGCGCCGAGCATATCAATTATATATACACTGACAAAAACGCCCACCCTCCGGTTAGCGCTATATACACGCAGTCCCAGAAGACGGTTTCCTAAAATACACGTACCGGACATTTGATACGACTTTAATTTGAAGAGTTTGAAGAAAACATACCAACTGGTCGGTGAACTGTTAAAGTAGCTCGAAGCGATCACAGAAAACACGTTACGTTGCTAACAATCGATTAATGTTCGCCTAACACTCTGTAAGAACCTAACACTATCAGTTTGCTTTTTTTCCAAGGGATCTTAGAGTAACCACTGATAGTTTGGCTAACGAGATCCAAAAGTCTAGAAGGAAAAGCTTAACATATATACATACATGCACACACGCACACTCACACACACATACACACGCACACACATCCACACATCCACATACACACATACACACATACACACATACACACATACACACATACATACATCCATACAGGCACACACGCACACGCGCACACGCGCACACGCGCACACGCGCCCACACGCCCACACGCGCACACGCCCACACGCGCACACGCCCACACGCCCACAAGCGCACACGCGCACACGCGCACACGCGCACACGCGAACCCGCGCGCAGGCGCACACGCGCACACGCGCACACGCGCACACACGCATAGACACACACACACACACACACATACACACATACACACATACACACACACACACACACACACACACACATACACACACACACACACACACACACATACACACATACACACACACACACACACACACACACACACACACACACACACACACACACACACACACACACACACACACACACACACACACACACACACACACATACATACCAGAAACTCTGTGCACGAGAGTCGAAGGATAAGATATAAATGGTGTGGTTGGACACCAGAAAGATGTTCAATATCTTACTGATGATGAAGGATATCAAGCATGCGGGTAGCATTGTGTCTTTTGATGGATGCAGGATTGAAGTCAAAGGTGCCATGGCAGACAGGCATACATCAAGCAATTTGAATAGAAAAGTCATAAGATCGTGTATAACGTCGACAACTGTGGCGTTGATAGAACAGCAACAGCCGAGGCGACACGTTTGTGAGAACTACTACCAAATCTGCAGACATACAGGAGTAAAAAGGGTGGGCGACTTGGCCAAACTGGTGCAGTTGAGCTCAGAATGAAGTATAGTAAGAAGCTAGATGCTGCATATAACTGTGTAAAGATATGTGGTGCGGATCGAGGCAGGCCAGTTATCAAGTAAACGCAGGTGCTGGAATAACGAGGCCGCGGGAAAAGGGACAGATCACACATCACAGCCGCCGGAACTTTTTGAATATTGGGGGAATTAAGCACCTAAACTTTTAAACTGCACTCTCTTGAAGCTCACTAAAAGTTCCAACTGTACTTGCCTTGAGATTCACCAAAAACCTCCAAATGAACCACCAGCCCTATATATTGGGGACTATGCGTACGTCCAGCTCCCCATCAAAATATTTGGGAATGAGCCTCCCTAAGCCCCCTCCCGTTTCCGACGCCTATGTTAATAAAATGGAAAAAACAAGGCCCGTACGTATACATGCCAGTATTCGACATATGGCTTAGAATGTTAAGGGCCAAAACACACACGCACACGCACACGCACATACACACGCACACATACACATACAAACACGCACACGCACACGCACACGCACACGCACACGCGCACACACTCTACATACACAACTCACCGCATGAGACGACGACATCTGCAGCGGTAGTGTTTTCCTAAACTGCAGTAAGTACTACGTTGTACTCCTACATACGCTGATAATAAATGAACTTTCATACAGTGTTTCGTTCTGCTTGGAACCACCAAACCGAAGTTGCGCCGACTTGAATACACAGCCTCGATTGACGGTATCCAAACACTGAATAAGCTGAAAACACCATAATTTGGCACACATCCACGTATTAGTAGAACTGGCTTACGTTTGTGCAACAGCACTGGAGTGTTACGCCATTGCAATACGCCGCACATACAATAGGGTCCATATAGCCGGCGAGTGTATTGTCTACTATTATTATGTGTCAAACGAGATCCACCGGCCGATGTCAATCGTATTTAGTCATTTAATTTATCGCCGCAACTGACTTTAGCGTGAACAATTAACGGAACTATAAAGGACGCACATCTGTTAATGTATCGCCAGTTATTGCATATCATCAGAGCGTGACATCTACAAGTTGCTCTACGCGTTATACCAAAGCGTACATCTGCGACAACATAGACATACCGACGTAATTAATATCGTCATGGAATATTTGGCCTAGATGTTGGGTTCTTATCGGTGCGAACAAAGTTATGCTGTTGAGACCGTCTAGGCTCCGCGTAGCAGTAGATCCCACAAGTGATGTCATGGTAGTAGAATCGAGGGATAGTTGTTTTTGCCAATAAACAAACACAATAATAAAAAGATTGGTGTTTTGAGAGAGAGAGAGAGAGAGAGAAAGAGAGAGAGAGAGAGAGAGAGAGAGAGAGAGAGAGAGAGAGAGAGAGAGAGAGAGAGAGAGAGAGAGAGAGAGAGAGAGAGAGAGAAAGAGAGAGAGGGAGAGAGGGAGAGAGGGAGAGAGGAGAGGGAGAGAAGAGAGGAGAGAGAGAGAGAGAGGAGAGAGAAGAGAGAGAGAGAGAGAGAGAGAGAGGGAGAGAGAGAGAGAGACGGGAGGGGAGAGAGGAAGACGACATCGCTAGATGGCCAAAATTATTTTACAACAATGTCAGAATGTGAACATGTTTGCTTGAAGAGAATATGTTTACGTCCTGGGGATTAGTTATTTGGTCTCCTGCTAGCACAACCATACATTTTATAGCCCGACACAAAATTCATATCTTACAATCATGATAGACATAAACCCTACCAACAACACAGAATACCAAACATAGGCCCCACCAACAACATAGAATACAAAACATAGGCCCTACCAACAACATAGAATACCAAACATAGGCCCTACCAACAACATAGAATACCAAACATAGGCCCCACCAACAACATAGAATACCAAACATAGGCCCTACCAACAACATAGAATACCATACATAGGCCCTACCGACAACATAGAATACCAGGCATAGGCCCTACCAACAACATAGAATACCAAACATAGGCCCTACCAACAACATAGAATACCAAACATAGGTCCCACCAACAACATAGAATACCAAACATAGGCCCTACCAACAACATAGAATACCAAACATAGGCCCTACCAACAACATAGAATACCAGACATAGGCCCTACCAACAACATAGAATACCAGACATAGGCCCTACCAACAACATAGCATACCAAATATAGGCCCTACCAACAACGTAGAATACCAAACATAGGCCCCCACCAACAACGTAGAATACCAAACATAGGCCCCACCAACAACATAGAATACCAAACATAGGCCCTACCAACAACATAGAATACCAGACATAGGCCCTACCAACAACATAGAATACCAGACATAGGCCCCACCAACAACATGGCATACCAAATATAGGCCCTACCAACAACATAGAATACCAAACATTGGCTCTACCAACAAAATAGAATAGGCCCCACCAACAACATAGAATACCAAACATAGGCCCCACCAACAACATCGAATACCAAACATAGGCCCCACCAACAACATAGAATACCAAACAAAGGCCCTATCAACAACGCAGAATACCACACGTAGGCCCTATCAACAACATACCATCAGGCTTTGCTCGGGAAATGACCTACGTGGGCATGTGCAATGGCGTACTAAACAAGATAATAAGTTTTGAATTCAAGTTCGAATAATACAGTAGTTTGGTGGTTTCATAGCACATATTCTGACAAAAAACATTTAGGTCTCCTACACCAGTGATAAGCAACACGTCCTTTTTGTAACAGTTTCAACACAAGTACAGATGCGTCTCCGTACAGGTACACCAAAAGCAAACACGATAACACTGAAAGTCTGGCCAACTTCAAAAGCAGTTTATTTCAAGAGAACGTAGGTTTGTACTAGACGCAGATTACGAATCCATTACGCGTCTTGTCTCGTACTATGTCTAGCACCGTCTACCTTCATCAAATACTCAGCTCTAATGTCACAGATTAATGCGTATTAACACTAGTATGTGTGGTCCGGCAATATCTAGACTGATCTACACAAGCAGTTACTAGAGCACTCATACTTTAATCGTTTAATTAAATCAGCAGTTATCAATTAGTTGCTGTTGGGGATCCATTAAGGTCAGCTTAATTACTTCCAAAGCAAAATGTCTGCGTGGTACACATCGAAACGGCTCAACTATAATAATAGGCCCACCTGGCTACAGAATCGTGCCACATTTTTGTGTGCTCTGTGGCATTGTTACATTTATATTGACAACGTTTGGTTCATACGGGAGACGATCCTGCAATAAGTTTACGTCAAAGTTGTAAAAATGTAAATGTTGGTAATGATAACTACAAATCAAAAAAGAAAAAACTTAATCACCAATAATATAAAACGATATAAGATGCATAGTCTAACGATAATACATAGAATATTGCCTCGTATATTGTTCAAGAGGACCGTGGCATAAACTAACGGCATATTATAAATGTATAATTTAGTTATTATTATTATTAATATTATTGTAGTAGTAGTTATCTATTTATAATCGAATTACCGCATGTATGCAGCTAGGTTAACGTTTTCCTCTTAGGCGGCTTGAACTTTTCAAAATACCCCACATATGTCAAAATTCTCACCTTTTATGGGGTAAATCAGTTCGTTCCTTACCTGTTCGGAACGTAAAACGTAAAGTGCGCATAATACGTAAAGCGTAACCTAACAATCGCAGGAACGACGCGCGCGCGGCAAAAACTTAAGGAAAACGGCTCCTGCGTCGTAGACTTGACAACATAGAGTAGACGCTGAAAGAATAATGCTTATGCCTATCATCGTGTCGATACAAATATTATTTGATAATTCTACACTATCACACTAGAGCCTATTGTCGGATGTGAACTTCACATTTAGTAAATATTACTTTCACGACTGTCAACTACCAAGGCACCCCTCGTCAGGTGACGGGCATTTTTACTAGTAATAGTAAAACTGGTAGACATCTATAGTGCATATAACCTCAGGAACCCGATTTCACAGGTGCAACAAACTAGACTAATTAGGAAACAACATGAACAGGGATGCGCCAGAGTCATCATCAGAGCAAGGTATCGTCGAAGGTTTATGGTGGGAATGCAATCGAAACAAACAAGTCTTGAGTTTTTTCTACAAAAGGTGGCTGTAATATTTCAAAGTAATGAGGAGTGCAGATCGTATTTGACTGCAGCTATAGAGTAAGTTCGCTTGCAAATTAAAAGCTCAGTTACTGGAACAAAACTGGAACGAAGTATCAAATATCCTGTGGATATTTGATAAACGCAGAAGACTAACAAAATATCTGTGCAGAAAAGGCACGATATGTAAGAGTAGCTGCCTGAAATTCAGCAATATATTTAACAGTGAGATTCAGTAAGTCCAAATATGTGTGCGTCCGTGCATGTAGGTCTAATGTCAGCATTCAACCTGTTTAAGAAAAAATCCATACCTTTGTCAAAGTAGTCGAATATTGCTTTGGTTGCTGCATCTGGTAACTTGTCTAAGCCAGTTTCCATGCCGACGTTTAGCATTTAACCAACTAAACATGTTGGTAATGTAGTTTCTGAGAGAGTATGACAAGTTTACAACATCCACAGTAAAACACTTTCATAATCATGCCGCACATTCACATTTTTAGAATCACTTGAATCGATGTTTAATCCAACATCAAATCTGTATATTAATACGTTAAAGTTGGATCATTATAAGCGTATTTCCTCCCAGGCGCCTACGTCCAGGCGTCTCTTTCTATCATTCTATATTCATTGGACCTCAGATATACCAATTAGCGATGTATTAAAAGACAAAAGTAGTTACGTATTTGTTTTGCAACCGATCGGAGAAATGTGAAAACTGTAGAGTCGTTAACGACTATCAAATACTGTAATACTGTGGTGATAACTGATGCTCGTACTCCACGGGTGGATGCAGCTAGTTCTAAAGTGAATAATTTATCTGATGATTTCATCAAAACTACATAAAAAGTTGACACAAATGAGATACAGAGCTTCCAAGTTGAATGAATCCAAAATAAGGAGATCTCTGCTATATGTGCATTTTCAGAATCTATTTCCTGGTCATTTTGTCTTGTCATTTTTTTTAAGTAGAAAGGTGAGGCAGGAGTTGCGTAATTAATTATAAACTAGCGCAGGTGTTCAGATGTGCCAACTGAAGCGTGGTAAACGTGGTCATAATTAGCCTTTAATTAAGTTGTGTGCCCACTGAAGCGTGGTAAGCGTGGTTATAATTAACCTTTATTTAACTGGCGTCGTCGTGGACGAGTACATTATTCTAGTTATAGGGGTGTTCTCATGATGCAAAAAATAGGTATGGCTCATTATCGCATTCTTGTTGATTTCATTAGTTCAATCCGGTCTCGGCTTTTGGACTAGGTATAAAAGTCTATAACAAGTAAGAAATATAATCTTTGGCAGAGATCGGGCGCGTATGAATTTGGAAGAGATAATGGGTTGTAATGGTGTGGTGTCAACCGAGTGTCCAGAAGGGTCTTGCAAAGATCGGAGCACGTGGAGAATTGTAGAAGAGATACAGGGCTGTAATGGTGAGTTGCCACCTTGATGCCTAGAGGTAGGCAGTGTGAAATTTAGAAGATATACAGGGCTGTAATGACAGTGTCACCCCGGTGCCTAGAGGTTAGTAAAGTGAGACGGTGCTAGGTTGTGTGGGAACCAGAAAGGCGTTGTTCCCATTATAAACGTGTACGTTTGTAGCAAGAATGTAGACCGGGGTCTCTACACAGCGGAGAAGGAGAGCGAACGGCCAGCGACAGCTCTGCGTAGCGGGCCGAGAAAGGCGCGGACGTAGCGAGCGCGTGGCGAAGATAAGTGTCGAGCGCGTGTCGAAAATTTGTGGCAGGCGATGCATAGCGAGGACGGGCGTCGTCTGCAGACCGACGAGACGAGGTGCGGCGTCGCGAAGCGAGACAGCCGTTGTCAACGTGACCGGGCGAGCGCGTGACGGCGATCGGAGCGGCGGACAGCGGGAAGGACACTTCCGGCAAACGGTCGGCCGAGCCGGGTCATCGTGTGATTTCGTGTGATCTCTTGACGAACTAGCCAAGTCGGGCTAACGGAGCGTGAGCGGTGAGACCGTATGTAGGGAAGTGACAATTCAATATTATATGTTGCTGTTAGAACTGACTAGTCTACTATTCCCGATCTATGTATGTAATTAAGAGATTAGTTTCTCTATACTGGGGATGGTGTAGATTCTTCCATGCTATTTATCTGAGTCCGAGCGGACCAGATCTTGTATTGGGTTGACAAGTGAAATTCTATTGAGTGTGAATAATACTTAGTTTTTGAACGGGCCGTTCTAGGTTTTTTATTGTGTTTCAAAGATTATCTGTGAACTGGGGTAGGGTAGACTAGAGGGTAAAAATTTATCGTTGTTATAAAAGAGTGTTTTTGGTATTCATATTGTAATAAAATTAATTAAATTTCCATTGTTCCTTGTTCCGTTGATCACTGTTGCCGCCGGCATGCACAAGCGTTGACGTAATTAACATTGAACCCTACTTGAAGAAGAAGAAGAAGAATTTGTTTTATTTGACCCAGACATTTCAAATAATACATACAATACATCCATGTCACAAATTAAAAATAATACAAATATATAACCTGATGGTAAACATGGTATAATGTATGATAAAGATACTAGACATGAGCCATCTAGTTACGGAGACCTTGCTGATCTGTGACTCTCTATCTGTGATCTGTGACTCCCTATATTATCAAAACACAATATATATATTTTTACCGTTAATTTTTAAAAAGGGAACGCATATCGAAAGCCACCTAAACTGAAACATACCAGCAATACCTACCACATTAAAAAATGTAGATGTATAGTGCAAAACATGAAAAAATGAAACAAACAAAAGACTGTGATTGCCATCCAATCGTCACTTTATTGCTTCTGCAAGATGATGCTGTAAAGGTGAGTCGCCTTTCCAACCGACTCCAACAAACTTGCCATCTTCAACTGGTAGCATGCAGAGGAAACATTGATTTTGCACGCCAGCAAGGCACTCAGGGACTCATGCCCTAGCGACGGCCGAAACTTGGTGTGGATCTTCCCCATAATGCTGAACGCCCGTCCACCGGAGCCTGGTCGTAGGGGAGGATGAGTAGCGCCTGGACGAGGCACTTGAAGTGCGGCTGTCCGTCAGGCCGCGTCATCTTCAAGACGGACGCCAACCACAGGTCGATGTGGTCGTCGGTGAAGGAAGGCAGGTCCTGGGCCATCTGGAAGTCCTGCCACTCCTCCAGCAGCCCATTCGACTCCTCGTCGGACAGTGACTGGAAGGTGTCCGCGATCTTCAGAACTGAAAATACACTACTGCTGAGCTAATGACCATGCATTAGTTGCATGAAGAAACCAGCAACTTTGAGGCATAGTTGACCATGACACATTCAGATTTAACACGTGAAATATGCATAATCAGATGGAAGCAGAACATTTTTGCGGACAAATGTGTGAACAGCCACCTAAAAATGCAATCAAAACATATCAATAACTAAACATGAACTTGTCTTTACAGACATGATGTGTTTAGGTAGCCATACTGTTGTACAACATTACAAAAGTTAAAGCAAAGAATACAACCATCTAACACTATACCTTGTCGTTCAGAGAACAACAGTCTGTTGTTCACATCGAGGAGATGCACAGCCTTGACCATCTCACTCTCAAATGGAAATTTCTTCAGTAGTTTCTCCACTGCTGTAGTGTGGCCAGTCCGGACAGCCTTTTAATGTCATTTGGCTAAATTTTAAATATAAACAGCAATATTTGGTGAATACTGTTACTGTTTTTAATGACATAAATCGAACTATAATCATACTTGGTGAAAAAAGGGCGCTGCAGTGCATTTTATTTAAATTTTCGAATAAAATCGGGAGTTTTGTATTCTAATTCGGGAGATTTTCTAGATTCTGTCAAAATTCGGGAGATCTGCCAAATCGGGAGACTTGGAAGCTCTGTAGATGTCAAATTGGGTAGGACTGGCTTGATTTTGTTGCAAAATGAATTGTGACGAGTAAAAATCGCACTGAAATGGCACTTTTAATCTGATATTATGATGACACATGTGAATGATTATGCACCCTACCTCAGTGAAAAGCCGATTGAGAAAACGTAGTGTCACCATCTAGTGAGTATACGCGTAATGTTTTGGAGTAGTGAGTTACCGCACGATGGCGACACATGTTAGGAAGGTGTCACTTCGTGATTTTAGATTGTGACTACTGTATTGATATATATCTCTATATGTCATAGAGATCAGTGATTGTGAATTTTTTTATGGAATTGCTTATTATGGTCGTGTGCTTAAGGATGATCTTCACAGGTGATCGCGGACTGTTGTCTTCGCGCCTGCTGTAATCGAAATTGCAAACAAGAATGTAACATAGCAAAAGGTGCTGAATCAAACTTATACTCAGTGCATACATCTGGACAACATACGTCCGCACGCCAACATGCCCGCCCGCCCGCACGCACGCACGCACACACGCACGCACGCACGCCCGTCACACCACAAAAGCATGCCGCTTCCGTACATGTAGAATCCTAGCTGTAGTCGTTCCATTAACCCCAGGTTACTCGTTCTACACATGTGCGGACCAGCGGACCAGCATGTAGTCGAGATGGATCTTCTCAGTCGCTGCGACATGATTCACCCTGCGCTATCTCACAGGCACAAGCATCTCTGGAACAAATTGTTGGCGGGGGAGCAGAAAACCATATGGCTGCCCTCCAATTGCACAAACTGTTCACAGTCGACAAAATACACACTAATCGTCTCATAAAATGTAGATTTCCACCCGCCATTGACGCTCGCCACAAAAAACAAACATTCACGCTCACATTTAATGGGGGGGGGGGGCGGAACCATATATTTTACCCCGGATAAATTATAGGGGGTAGCTGCCCCCCGTCCCCTGTTCCCGAGCCTATGTGCGTATATCTACATTACCTACCTACCTATTCATGGCAATGTCGTATACCGTTGGACAGCCAACTGTCTCCCCGTAGACACGGCATACGATGGGGAGTTATCAAGTGATGCAGTAAATGTGCGGTTAGAGTTAAGCAAGGTCACCATCAAACGACGAATGTTAAGAAGTGCGCCACTCCATCAATCTTATACACTTACAATGGTTGCGTAGCTACTTTATCTATACACACTAGGCCCCGTTACGCACCGTTTGAAAGCGTATTGTATCTCCGTCGAAATGAGGTATGGCATGGAATTATATCGTGGTTGTTACGTTATTATGTATCTTGTCTGACAGGCGGCGCCACTTACATGCCGTTGAGCGGCGAGCCTCGTGTTGGTTTGGGCATGGTGCATGTGCTAATGAAGCATTAAGGATTCGTCCGCCATTACCCACCGAAAGAGTGCCCTTGAAAATACCGTTTTGGTGTCGTGTGAATTTTGTTCGAGCACTTTGGCATGGCACATGTCAGTCCAATGAATACTGAATGTACTACTACATTAGATCTTTCACGAGGTAGCAATAAACATACGCTAGTCGCTCGCATATTCGCACCGTGGCTATTTTGCAGAATGCACCAATATTTCAAAATCCGTCACCAGATTGGGGCGAAATTGAGGGGTATCAGGTTTGGGTGGATTTTTCTGAAAACTGAGGTATGAGAATTTTACGAGTTTTCCCCAGCACTTGTGGTTAAATATGCTGTGAAATTTTCAAGAAAATTGTTCGTAAAATTTAGCAGGAAATGAAGGAAACGTTATAATGGCCGCCTATGTAAAATTTAAATGTGGTCTTACCTCAAATTAGAAATACGCCCGTTTTATCACAAAAACTGCCAAAATGTGATTTGAGCGACGGGTGATGGTTTTTCGGCTGTATTTGGAAGCTGGTGTAGACCAGAATATCGTGCAGCTATTGCATACTGTTAGTATTACATCTAAAAGAAGTTTTAAAAGTAATTAATAAGCCAGTTATTATGTGATATGCATGGAAAATAAAGTGATAATTTTGGTGGCGTGAAAGTTAAAAAGTACATTCCAAGCATGTTCTATGATACTGAGTACCACGAAAGCTTGTGTAAAAAGTGTATATGTGTCAGGGTGTGGAGTTTCTTTTAAATCTACATCATGTGCAACAATATTGACATATTTCCAGTAGGATGAATTTCGCCTTAGTTATATCATTTATATTTTTGTAAGCGACATCTATAAATGCGTGTTTCATAACCCCAATACTAACATGGGTGTTTCTGCTGTTCCAACTTGTCCTTCCTAATTATATGGCACTTATATATATCATACTTGGATCGCACAATAAGCAATAATGGGCAAGCAGGCAACATTTTGATTCCACCCCCCCCCTAACGCGGCCCTAATTTTAGTGAAATGTTGGCCACCATAGGAAGCAAGTTGTCCACACACTTCTACTAATCAGGCATCTAGCACCTATTTTTTATAGCAACATCCATACACTAACTGAGACAAGAAGAACAATTGAGAATCTACATAAATATACCACGAATGTAACAGAGAATATCATAACAGTGTGTGACTCTCCAAATGTGCAGCGACCGCAATGATCCAAATTAGTTCATTTTTAGCCATAAAAATTAAAACTGGTCACCTAAGAGAAGGGTCATATGTTGAAATTGTGTATATGGACTGGCATGCTATCATTTTCAACGATCATGTGCTTTTCAGCTGTAATATAACCGAATCATACCGAAGTTTGCACAAGGCAAGGCAGCTTAAACTAATTGTAGGCTGACGTCAACTACTCTGACAAGAAGCTGTTTTTACCACTGGTATTTTGTACGTTATATCCGTATATTTAACATCAGAAATGTTTGTTAGTACCCTTGTAAGAATTTGGCGATGTTTGAATAAAATATGATTAGGACAATGGACACGTTGATGTACTTGGAGAGATACTGGGTGCCACAACTGTCAACAACCTTTATCACGTGTCTTGGATGTCCTTGTCAAACGTTTGTTTCTTTCTGAAATTAACTATTTTGCCAGTAGTATCTCTTGCTTCCAATAATGTGTGTACATCAGCGAAATACATAGTGGCCAAGTAATTGACGTGTGGCGATGTTTGGACACTCTGTATCAAGCAGAGATCTGCGCCTGTGTAAAAGTATGGTTATTTTAAGGGGGGTTAGGACAACAATTTGTGTGACGCAAGATACACGTTCCACTGGGCATCTCAGTTTTGGTTTCATAATGCACTATGTATATACCTCAATTTACACCCAGCATTTTAGCCCGTTATCTACAATATAATTGTAGTTACCATCAAAAGACGCCTCTGTGCCTTTCAATATTGTGAATATTGTTGAAATGCCTGGCTTGTGCTTTTGACACCTACTGGTGTCGTACACGAGTGACATATAGTTCATGATTGCATCAGATTATTTAGCATAGTTTGCGGGCATTACATAATACAAAAATTCGTGAAGATTTGCAAAGTGCATGTCCAATAAAATGCTGCTTAAAATAATGATTTTGTGTATTTTTTTGCAAAAGGATACATTTTATGAAAAATTACAAAAAAATAGATTTCGTTAATATTCTATATATTTTATTCCCATATCGGTAAGATACTGTGTTGGCCTGTATGCTGTGCTCAGTACCATTCATACCAGGCAAACGTCGTATGTAATATAAAGTACCGAATAAGCATGTTTAAACCAACTCAAGGCGCTGTTTAGCTTGGAGGTGTGCACAGTTTGATGACGCATATTTTAATTGTTACTGAGACAGTGTAAATTTCCCTTTGTGGTTAATCTAGTTATATGTATAGCTTGATATAAATCTAACTTTCGTGAAGATTTGCAAGATTCAGGAGATCAAATTAGAAATACGCCCGTTTTATCACAAAAACTGCCAAAATGTGATTTGAGCGACGGGTGATGGTTTTTCGGCTGTATTTGGAAGCTGGTGTAGACCAGAATACCGTGCAGCTATTGCATACTGTTAGTATTACATCTAAAAGAAGTTTTAAAAGTAATTAATAAGCCAGTTATTATGTGATGTGCATGTAAAATAAAGTGATAATTTTGGTGGCGTGAAAGTTAAAAAGTACATTCCAAGCATGTTCTATGATACTGAGTACCACGAAAGCTTGTGTAAAAAGTGTATATGTGTCAGGGTGTGGAGTTTCTTTTAAATCTACATCATGTGCAACAATATTGACATATTTCCAGTAGGATGAATTTCGCCTTAGTTATATCATTTATATTTTTGTAATCGACATCTATAAATGCGTGTTTCATAACCCCAATACTAACGTGGGTGTTTCTGCTGTTCCAACTTGTCCTTCCTAATTATATGGCACTTATACATATCATACGTGGATCGCACAATAAGCAATAATGGGCAAGCAGGCAACATTTTGATTCCACCCCCCCCCCTAACGCGGACCTAATTTTAGTGAAATGTTGGCCACCATAGGAAGCAAGTTGTCCACACACTTCTACTAATCAGGCATCTAGCACCTATTTTTTATAGCAACATCCATACACTAACTGAGACAAGAAGAACAATTGAGAATCTACATAAATATACCACGAATGTAACAGAGAATATCATAACAGTGTGTGACTCTCCAAATGTGCAGCGACCGCAATGATCCAAATTAGTTCATTTTTAGCCATAAAAATTAAAACTGGTCACCTAAGAGAAGGGTCATATGTTGAAATTGTGTACATGGACTGGCATGCTATCATTTTCAACGATCATGTGCTTTTCAGCTGTAATATAACCGAATCATACCGAAGTTTGCACAAGGCAAGGCAGCTTAAACTAATTGTAGGCTGACGTCAACTACTCTGACAAGAAGCTGTTTTTACCACTGGTATTTTGTACGTTATATCCGTATATTTAACATCAGAAATGTTTGTTAGTACCCTTGTAAGAATTTGGCGATGTTTGAATAAAATATGATTAGGACAATGGACTCGTTGATGTACTTGGAGAGATACTGGGTGCCACAACTGTCAACAACCTTTATCACGTGTCTTGGATGTCCTTGTCAAACGTTTGTTTCTTTCTGAAATTAACTATTTTGCCAGTAGTATCTCTTGTTTCCAATAATGTGTGTACATCAGCGAAATATATAGTGGCCAAGTAATTGACGTGTGGCGATGTTTGGACACTCTGTATCAAGCAGAGATCTGCGCCTGTGTAAAAGTATGGCTATTTTAAGGGGGGTTAGGACAACAATTTGTGCGACGCAAGATACACGTTCCACTGGGCATCCCAGTTTTGGTTTCATAATGTACTATGTATATACCTCAATTTACACCCAGCATTTTAGCCCGTTATCTACAATATAATTGTAGTTACCATCAAAAGACGCCTCTGTGCCTTTCAATATTGTGAATATTGTTGAAATGCCTGGCTTGTGCTTTTGACACCTACTGGTGTCGTACACGAGTGACATATAGTTCATGATTGCATCAGATTATTTAGCATAGTTTGCGGGCATTACATAATACTAAAATTCGTGAAGATTTGCAAAGTGCATGTCCAATAAAATGCTGCTTAAAATAATGATTTTGTGTATTTTTTTGCAAAAGGATACATTTTATGAAAAATTACAAAAAAATAGATTTCGTTAATATTCAATATATTTTATTCCCATATCGGTAAGATACTGTGTTGGCCTGTATGCTATGCTCAGTACCATTCATACCAGGCAAACGTCGTATGTAATATAAAGTACCGAATAAGCATGTTTAAACCAACTCAAGGCGCTGTTTAGCTTGGAGGTGTGCACAGTTTGATGACGCATATTTTAATTGTTACTGAGACAGTGTAAATTTCCCATTGTGGTTAATCTAGTTATATGTATAGCTTGATATAAATCTAACTTTCGTGAAGATTTGCAAGATTCAGGAGATCTATTTGGGGTAAGACCACATTAAGGATTCGTCCGCCATTACCGAAAGAGTGCCCTTGAAAATACCGTTTTGGTGTCATGTGTGAATTTTGTTCGAGCACTTTGGCATGGCACATGTCAGTCCAATGAATACTGAATGTACTACTACATTAGATCTTTCACGAGGTAGCAATAAACATACGCTAGTCGCTCGCATATTCGCACCGTGGCTATTTTGCAGAATGCACCAATATTTCAAAATCCGTCACCAGATTGGGGCGAAATTGAGGGGTGTCAGGTTTGGGTGGATTTTTCTGAAAACTGAGGTATGAGAATTTTACGAGTTTTCCCCAGCACTTGTGTCAATGGAGGTTAAATATGCTGTGAAATTTTCAAGAAAATTGTTCGTCAAATTTAGCAGGAAATGAAGGAAACGTTATAATGGCCGCTTATGTAAAATTTAAATGTGGTCTTACCTCTGTTGTAGTCTAAAACTATGTGCATTTACTGACTAACGAAACATGGTGCCAGAAACAAAACAGGTGACGCTCACACTGTAGCAGAACGAGACTTCGGTGAGTGCACAAGTATCTGTTATGAAGCTGTCAAAATATGTCAAATGACGAACAACAACGCCAGCCGGAGGCGAGGGGCCGACACGTCGCAAGGATTAACCCTCCATCGCCAATTGACCTGTCGCAGAACAGAGAGGAACATTTCGAACGTTTTCGTAAGCAATGGCAGAACTATGCTATCGTGTCAAGACAGACTGATGAAACAGAAGAGTATCAAGCTGCCCTCCTGAAATACACAATAGGGGAGCAGTGTGTAAAAATAATTGAAAACGCCGGCACAGAACACACAACCGTTATGTTAATGTTTTGTGCGATTATAAGAAAACGTGACCTAAAAAGTTTCTTAAACTTCTCACCTGCTGTTATTATCATCTCATTGACATGCTGGTCGATTTTAGTCAAAATCTAATATCTCTAGCTCTTGCAAAATGCCCGTCAATATTTACAAATGCATGCAGGCAGTAATCCGGCTAAAGTGTCAACTAGCCAAATTGCTGCCAGATACCCTTCCGCTTAGTAAAATCAGCTAAAAAGACACCATTTTACTGTCAACAGCTTCTACAATCACATCTAGAAATCTGACTACTCAAATGCACTTATGTCAGAGCAAGTGAACATTGTAAAAAATCATTTCTCAAAAATATACTGCACTTTTTTCGTCTGTAATCAAGCAGGAAGTCCAACAGTGTGCTGACCCCTGATCGCATATTTGCAGTGTTACAGAGACACTGCGTGGGCGATACCAACATCGTGTTCCGCCGATTCGTCTTCAATTCAACCAACCAAAAATTTGAACGTATTTGGCAAGGTTGAGGGAGTTAGCTGCTCGGTGCAATTTTGACAACCTGCAAGACAAACTCATCAGAGGCAGGCTGATACTTGACATTAACAGCGAGGAAACAAGAAATAAGCTGCTTGCGACAGGTGCGTTGACCTTGGAAGTAGCCATCTAGATATGCAGAAGTGAGGTGACCGCAGCATTCTGAAGCAAAATGACGGAACTTGCAGTAATGATAAATCTCAAACGCAAAGGGTTACAGGAAGAAGAAGCCAGACCGTACGTACAGAATGAAATGCAGATTCTGCGGATTGCAACATGTCATGAAGAAAGAAGAGTGTCCAGCATTTGGAAAACAATGCAATGTGTGCAAGAAGATAAATCATGTTGCGATTGTGTGTAAGCAACGGGAAACAGACCAGGTAGACAGCGACCATGAATCAGTGGAGCAGCTAACACATGATGACGTTCACAGGCTGAACAGGAGTAACATCTACGTGCAGGCGAGGATGGTGAACTCTGGTCAATCGGTTAAATTCCACATTGACACAGGAATGTCCTTCCTCAAGCACTTGTACCAAAAGGTACAGATGTCACGCAGACTGATACAACGCTGAAATACTGGACTGGTGACAAGATCAAGCCGGTTGGAGTTGCCAAAGTGATGATGCGCAACCCATCCAATGAAAAGAAGTACATTGTGAAGTGCTTGATTGTCAAAGAGAACCTGACTCCGAAACTCGGCCTACGAGCAAGCGAAATGATGAAGCTCATGACAGTGAATGAGTCAAATGTGTTCAATGAGAGTGAAGTCAACCTACTAGAGTTGTGCAGAACACCACAGGACATTGTGACACAGTTCCAATCCGTGTTCGATGATGACGTTGGGACCCTGCCAGGAGTGCAACGTTTGGAAACAGACCCAGAAGTGCTGCCTTTGGTGAGTCGAATGAGAAGAATACCACACGCCATATGAGATGACGTGAAAGCGGAACTGCAAAGGATGGAGACTGGTGGTGTCATCGAGAAAGTGGAGCAACCGACGGCATGGGAGAGTAACCTAGTCACAGCAGTGAAGTCAAATGACAAGCTCAGGGTATGCATAGACCCACAACAGTTGAATAAGGCTCTCACGAGGGAGCGCTACTTGATGAGTCCTGCCGATGCTACAGGGGGCCAAAGTGTTCACAGTCGTAGATCTGAAGTCAGGCTACGGGCATGTGAGGCTAGACAGGGATTCGTCTCTCAAGACGACTTTCAACACCCCCTTCGGACGCTATAGATGGTTGCGTCTTCCATTTGGCCTCATTGTATCTGCAGAGATCTTCCAAAGAAAGCTTCATCAAGCTCTAGACGGACAGGAGGGAGTCGTGTGTGCAACTGATGACATTGTGGTGATAGGATGTGGGGACACCACGATGAGTGCTATCCGACAACATGATGAAAGATTCACAGCTCTACTACAAAGATGTGAACAGTTGGTGATCAAACTCAACATGGAGAAGATGCAGTTGAGACGGTCGCACATCAAGTTCCTAGAATATGTGGTGACATACGATGGTCTACGCCCAGATCCGGAGAAAGTACGATGCGTGCAACAAATGACAGAACCAGCAGATGTGGGCGAACTGAGGAGATTCCTGGGATTCATACAATACCCCGCGAAGTTTCTCCCAAATCTGTCCGACATCATGGAGCCGATGAGACAACTGACCAAGCCGGGCGCAGACTGGCAATGGGGAGACCCCAGAGAAAGGCGTTCCTCTCTGCTAAAGCAATGGTGACAACAGAGCCAGTACTGTAATACTACAGACCTGAGGCGGAACTGACAATCAATTGTGATGCGAGCGACAAGGGCCTAGGTGCAGTGCTTCTCCATGACGGTCAACCGCTCGCATACAGCAGCCGTTCCATCAATGACACAAAAGGAAGATACGCTACCATCGAGAAGGAAATGCTAGCAGCAGTATGGTCTGTTGAGAAGTATCACCAATACATATTTGGAAGGTATACTGTGGTGCACTCGGATCACAAGCCACTGGAGCGTATCATGACCAAACCCCTGAAGGATATTCCGAAACGCCTATAAAACATGCGACTGCAGCAGTGTGATGGCCGGGAGATAAACAACACCTGGCCGACACTCTGAGCTGCGGCGACCACAAAGCGACCAACGAAACTCCCTCGACGGACAATGAACAAGAAATGGTGAATGCAGTTGGGCACAGCCTTATAGGGGAGCAATGGAGAGATGAACTGGTGAGACAAACCGCAGCGGATGACAGTCTACAGGCTCTGAAGAGAGAGATTTTTGGATGGTTGGCCAGAAGATAGAAGCTTGGTGCCAGATGTAACCAAGCCTTACTTCCAATTCCGAGATGAACTGGCAGTGTATGATGGGACTATCTACAGAGGTGAAAGAGCAGTCATCCCCCCACATCCACGAGGCCAGCCATCAGGCAAGAAATCCACAGTTCGCACTTGGGAGTACATGCATGCCTATGCAGAGCCAGGGAATATGTATACTGGCCCGGAATGAATGCTGAAAGAGAGGACTACATATCCAGATGTGAAATATGTCAACAGCATCCAAAGACACAGCAGAAAGAGAGCATGATGCCCATCATTGAGTGCGAGCGACCATGGCAAATAATCGCAACTGACATTTTTTCCAGTGGAAAGATGACGAATATCTGGTGACTGTGGATCACTTTAGCAACTTCTTCGAAATTGACAAGTTGCTGAAGACTGCACAAAGACAGTGATTGATAAGCTCAAGAAATACATGAGCCGAAATGGTCAGCCACAAGTTCTAATCTCGGACAACAGACCTCAATTGACGTCAGCAGAGTTCATGAAGTTTGCCGACGAGTGGAACTTTGAGCATAGGACATCCAGCCCGGGCCATCAGAAGCAAATGGAAAGCAGAGGCAGCAGTCAAAATTGCGAAGGCACTCATGACTAAAGCAGACGATGACCAGACAGACACGTACAAAGCACTGTTGGCACACAGGAATACTGTTCAAGGTGGCATGACTACTAGTCCAAATCTGCCTTCCACCAACAAATTACTGGACCCAGACGTGTAAAACATACGAAACAAAGACGAGTTGTTCAGACAGAAAATAGTAATGAAGGGAAAGTATGATCGAGCAGCCAAAGACATGGAAACATTAATCAGCGGTGACACAGTGCGAATGCGACCCGTTGCGCTAAACATCAAAGTGTGGGAGAAGGCAAAGATAATCCGCAGACTTGACGACAGATCGTACCTCATAGACATTGGAAGGCGACTGCTGAGGCGAAACTGCATAGACCTGAGGAAAGTTCCAAGGAGTGCACCGGATCAGCAACAGAGACTCACTGCAACACAAAGTGAGATACAACCATGACCTGCCTAACGTTGACGAGGAGCAAAAGACACAAAGTGATGGGGACCACGTAAAGCAAACCACTCCTGGTATTCCACGTGTCAACACTGACCCAGAGCCAGTGGAGGACACCAGAGAACAAGACCAAGGAGCACCGACCACGACGACCAGGTCAGGAAGACGGTCATGACAACCCGCCTACTTGAAAGACTGTGTGTCAGTTTAAGAACAGTGCATAATCACAACGATGCTTTTAATTACTTTTAAGTTTTGATATTTCAGTATTGTGTTTGACATTATGCTGAAAGGACTGTGGCAAAGGAGTGCACGACATACTCTGCTCCCAACCTGTCTAACGCGATTTTATTTGCGTATTCTTGTTACCATTAATAATCAAACAAAAATGTGAGGGAAAGGATGTTACGTTATTAGGTATCTTGTCTGACAGGCGGCGCCACTTACCTGTCGTTGAGCGGCGAGCCTCGTGTTGGTTCGGGAGTCTTCCGGCAAGGTGCATGTGCTAATAAAGTGTTGTACTCTAAAACTATGTGCATTTACTGACTAACGAAACAGTGGTACACTAACTGTGGAGTCCAGGTAAAACAGGGTCACCTTCATAAGATGAATTTTCGAAATTTTGCCTTTCCGCAGATGGTAGGTTAGCCAATATGTGATGTTATACTTTTAACTGCAATTTTTTTTTAATGGCAGGAATTCTTGCTAGATCCATCACACAAGGGATAAGAAAATAGGTGTACGTGGGTGCCACCCTCGATTTTGAAGGTTATTTGAATGTCTCAAACTTGTGTCAAAATACTTGTTGTTAATTAATTGACATCTTCCTGTACACACCGTTGCATAAAACCAAATATGTTTTGATTTGTACATGTATTGTCTGTGTTATCTGGTGTTAAATTTTGAATTTACTCATAAATATATGGGATAATCTAACATAAAAATGTGATCTTCTTAAATGTGCTTATTGCGTTCACCAAATTTGTTTACACACCCAATTAATCTTTATAAGCCTGTTTGTATCTATTCCTGTTGATATAATATACATATTATTTATTATTACACATGCATTTGGTCATCAACATGACGTGAAAGTCAAAGAACTTGCCCAAAATGTAGTTAGGATGTTGAAGAAGAGAGGTGGCAATCGCAGATTAGAACTCTACTCGCAACACAGTCGACCAACTGTCAGATGTTTTGAGGAACAATACATTTCAATATCTCAAGGAGGAATCCAAATTTCAGGATACATGGAAACAATGGAGATTATGCTGGACATCATCAGGGCTGAGACGACTGGCTGCTATATAGAATCTTTCGCTGGAATTACACATTGAC
>CM034536.1:17418688-17451022 GCA_020002185.1 Paraescarpia echinospica | reverse complement strand
TATGTAAAATTTAAATGTGGTCTTACCCCAAATTAGAAATACGCCCGTTTTATCACAAAAACTGCCAAAATGTGATTTGAGCGACGGGTGATGGTTTTTCAGCTGTATTTGGAAGCTGGTGTAGACCAGAATATCGTGCAGCTATTGCATACTGTTAGTGTTACACCTAAAAGAAGTTTTAAAAGTAATTAATAAGCCAGTTATTATGTGATGTGCATGGAAAATAAAGTGATAATTTTGTTGGCGTGAAAGTTAAAAAGTACATTCCAAGCATGTTCTATGATACTGAGTACCACGAAAGCTTGTGTAAAAAGTGTATATGTGTCAGGGTGTGGAGTTTCTTTTAAATCTACATCATGTGCAACGATATTGACATATTTCTAGTAGGATGAATTTCGCCTTAGTTATATCATTTATATTTTTGTAAGCGACATCTATAAATGCGTGTTTCTTAACCCCAATACTAACGTGGGTGTTTCTGCTGTTCCAACTTGTCCTTCCTAATTATATGGCACTTATATACACCTGTATATATATATATCATACTTGGATCGCAAAATAAGCAATAATGGGCAAGCAGGCAACATTTTGATTCCACCCCCCCCCTAACGCGGCCCTAATTTTAATGAAATGTTGGCCACCATAGGAAGCAAGTTGTCCACACACTTCTACTAATCAGGCATCTAGCACCTATTTTTATAGCAACATCCATACACTAACTGAGACAAGAAGAACAATTGAGAATCTACATAAATAAACCACGAATGTAACAGAGAATATCATAACAGTGTGTGACTCTCCACATGTGCAGCGACCGCAATGATCCGAATTAGTTCATTTTTTGCCATAAAAATTAAAACTGGTCACCTAAGAGAAGGGTCATATGTTGAAATTGTGTACATGGACCGGCGTGCTATCATTTTCAACGATCATGTGCTTTTCAGCTGTAATATAACCGAATCATACCGAAGTTTGCACAAGGCAAGGCAGCTTAAACTAACTGTAGGCTGACGTCAACTACTCTGACAAGAAGCTGTTTTTTTCTACTGGTATTTTGTGCGTTATATCCGTATATTTAACATCAGAAATGTTTGTTAGTACCCTTGTAAGAATTTGGCGATGTTTGAATAAAATATGATTAGGACAATGGACTCGTTGATGTACTTGGAGAGATACTGGGTGCCACAACTGTCAACAACCTTTATCACGTGTCTTGGATGTCCTTGTCAAACGTTTGTTTCTTTCTGAAATTAACTATTTTGCCAGTAGTATCTCTTGTTTCCAATAATGTGTGTACATCAGCGAAATATATAGTGGCCAAGTAATTGACGTGTGGCGATGTTTGGACACTCTGTATCAAGCAGAGATATGCGCCTGTGTAAAAGTATGGCTATTTTAAGGGGGGTTAGGACAACAATTTGTGCGACGCAAGATACACGTTCCACAGGGCATCCCAGTTTTGGTTTCATAATGTACTATGTATATACCTCAATTTACACCCAGCATTTTAGCCCGTTATCTACAATATAATTGTAGTTACCATCAAAAGACGCCTCTGTGCCGTTCAATATTGTGAATATTGTTGAAATGCCTGGCTTGTGCTTTTGACACCTACTGGTGTCGTACACGAGTGACATATAGTTCATGTTTGCATCAGATTATTTAGCATAGTTTGTGGGCATTACGTAATACAAAAATTCGTGAAGATTTGCAACGTGCATGTCCAATAAAATGCTGCTTAAAATAATGATTTTGTGTATTTTTTGCAAAAGAATACAACATTTTATGAAAAATTCCAAACAAATATATTTCGTTAATATTCTATATATTTTATTCCCATATCGGTAAGATACTGTGTTGGCCTGTATGCTGTGCTCAGTACCATTCATACCAGGCAAACGTCGTATGTAATATAAAGTACCGAATAAGCATGTTTAAACCAACTCAAGGCGCTGTTTAGCTTGGAGTTGTGCACAGTTTGATGACGCATATTTTAATTGTTACTGAGACAGTGTAAATTTCCCTTTGTGGTTAATCTAGTTATATGTATAGCTTGATATAAATCTAACTTTCGTGAAGATTTGCAAGATTCAGGAGATCTATTTGGGGTAAGACCACATTAAGGATTCGTCCGCCATTACCCACCGAAAGAGTGCCCTTGAAAATACCGTTTTGGTGTCATGTGAGAATTGTTTTCGAGCACTTTGGCATGGCACATGTCAGTCCAGTGAATACTAAATGTACTACTACATTAGATCTTTCACGATGTAGCAATAAACATACGCTAGTCGCTCGCGTATTCGCACAGTGGCTATTTTGCAGAACGCACCAATATTTCAAAATTCGTCACCAGATTGGGGCGAAATTGAGGGGTGTCAGGTTTGGGTGGATTTTTCCGAAAACTGAGGTATGAGAATTTTACGAGTTTTCCATAGCACTTGTGTCAATGGAGGTTAAATATGCTGTGAAATTTTCAAGAAAATTGTTTGTCAAATTTAGCAGGAAATTAAGGAAACGTTATAATGGCCGCCTATGTAAAATTTAAATGTGGTCTTACCCCAATTAAATTAGAAATACGCCAGTGTTATCACAAAAACTGCCAAAATGTGATTTGAGCGACGGGTGGTGGTTTTTCGGCTGTATTTGGAAGCTGGTGTAGACCAGAATATCGTGCAGCTATTGCATACTGTTAGTATTACACCTAAAAAAGTTTTAAAAGTAATTAATAAGCCAGTTATTATGTGATATGCATGGAAAATAAAGTGATAATTTTGGTGGCGTGAAAGTTCAAAAGTACATTCCAAGCATGTTCTATGATATTGAGTACCACGAAAGCTTGTGTAAAAAGTATATATGTGTCAAGGTGTGGAGTTTCTTTTAAATCTACATCATGTGCAACGATATTGACATATTTCCAGTAGGATGAATTTCGCCTTAGTTATATCATTTATATTTTTGTAAGCGACATCTATAAATGCGTGTTTCATAACCCCAATACTAACGTGGGTGTTTCTGCTGTTCCAACTTGTCCTTCCTAATTATATGGCACTGATATATATCATACTTGGATCGCACAATAGGCAATAATGGGCAAGCAGGCAACATTTTGATTCCACCCCCCCCCCAACGCGGCCCTAATTTTAGTGAAATGTTGGCCACCATAGGAAGCAAGTTGTCCACACACTTCTACTAATCAGGCATCTAGCACCTATTTTTTATAGCAACATCCATACACTAACTGAGACAAGAAGAACAATTGAGAATCTACATAAATAAACCACGAATGTAACAGAGAATATCATAACAGTGTGTGACTCTCCACATGTGCAGCGACCGCGATGATCCGAATTAGTTCATTTTTTGCCATAAAAATTAAAACTGGTCACCTAAGAGAAGGGTCATATGTTGAAATTGTGTACATGGACCGGCGTGCTATCATTTTCAACGATCATGTGCTTTTCAGCTGTAATATAACCGAATCATACCGAAGTTTGCACAAGGCTAAGGCAGCTTAAACTAACTGTAGGCTGACGTCAACTACTCTGACAAGAAGATGTTTTTTTCTACTGGTATTTTGTACGTTATATCCGTATATTTAACATCAGAAATGTTTGTTAGTACCCTTGTAAGAATTTGGCGATGTTTGAATAAAATATGATTAGGACAATGGACTCGTTGATGTACTTGGAGAGATACTGGGTGCCACAACTGTCAACAACCTTTATCACGTGTCTTGGATGTCCTTGTCAAACGTTTGTTTCTTTCTGAAATTACCTATTTTGCCAGTAGTATCTCTTGTTTCCAATAATGTATGCACATCAGCGAAATATATAGTGGCCAAGTAATTGACGTGTGGCGATGTTTGGACACTCTGTATCAAGCAGAGATCTGCGCCTGTGTAAAAGTATGGCTATTTTAAGGGGGGTTAGGACAACAATTTGTGCGACGCAAGATACACGTTCCACTGGGCATCCCAGTTTTGTTTTCATAATGTACTATGTATATACCTCAATTTACACCCAGCATTTTAGCCCGTTATCTACAATATAATTGTAGTTACCATCAAAAGACGCCTCTGTGCCGTTCAATATTGTGAATATTGTTGAAATGCCTGGCTTGTGCTTTTGACACCTACTGGTGTCGTACACGAGTGACATATAGTTCATGTTTGCATCAGATTATTTAGCATAGTTTGTGGGCATTACGTAATACAAAAATTCGTGAAGATTTGCAACGTGCATGTCCAATAAAATGCTGCTTAAAATAATGATTTTGTGTATTTTTTGCAAAAGAATACATTTTATGAAAAATTACAAAAAAATATATTTCGTTAATATTCTATATATTTTATTCCCATATCGGTAAGATACTGTGTTGGCCTGTATGCTGTGCTCAGTACCATTCATACCAGGCAAACGTCGTATGTAATATAAAGTATCGAATAAGCATGTTTAAACCAACTCAAGGCGTTGTTTAGCTTGGAGGTGTGCACAGTTTGATGACGCATATTTTAATTGTTACTGAGACAGTGTAAATTTCCCTTTGTGGTTAATCTAGTTATATGTATAGCTTGATATAAATCTAACTTTCGTGAAGATTTGCAAGATTCAGGAGATCTATTTGGGGTAAGACCACATTAAGGTTTCGTCCGCCATTACCCACCGAAAGAGTGCCCTTGAAAATACCGTTTTGGTGGCATGTGTGAATTTTGTTCGAGCACTTTGGCATGGCACATGTCAGTCCAGTGAATACTAAATGTACTACTACATTAGATCTTTCACGAGGTAGCAATAAACATACGCTAGTCGCTCGCGTATTCGCACAGTGGCTATTTTGCAGAACGCACCAATATTTCAAAATCCGTCACCAGATTGGGGCGAAATTGAGGGGTGTCAGGTTTGGGTGGATTTTTCTGAAAACTGAGGTATGAGAATTTTACGAGTTTTCCATAGCACTTGTGTCAATGGAGGATAAATATGCTGTGAAATTTTAAAGAAATTTGTTCGTCAAATTTAGCAGGAAATGAAGGAAACGTTATAATATATAAAATTTAAATGTGGTCTTACCCCAAATTAGAAATACGCCCGTTTTATCACAAAAACTGCCAAAATATGATTTGAGCGACGGGTGATGGTTTTTCGGCTGTATTTGGAAGCTGGTGTAGACCAGAATATCGTGCAGCTATTGCATACTGTTAGTGTTACACCTAAAAGAAGTTTTAAAAGTAATTAATAAGCCAGTTATTATGTGATATGCATGGAAAATAAAGTGATAATTTTGGTGGCGTGAAAGTTAAAAAGTACATTCCAAGCATGTTCTATGATACTGAGTACCACGAAAGCTTGTGTAAAAAGTGTATATGTGTCAGGGTGTGGAGTTTCTTTTAAATCTACATCATGTGCAACAATATTGACATATTTCCAGTAGGATGAATTTCGCCTTAGTTATATCATTTATATTTTTGTAAGCGACATCTATAAATGCGTGTTTCATAACCCCAATACTAACGTGTGTGTTTCTGCTGTTCCAACTTGTCCTTCCTAATTATATGGCACTGATATATTTCATACTTGGATCGCACAATAAACAATAATGGGCAAGCAGGCAACATTTTGATTCCACCCCCCCCCCCCAACGCGGCCCTAATTTTAGTGAAATGTTGGCCACCATAGGAAGCAAGTTGTCCACACACTTCTACTAATCAGGCATCTAGCACCTATTTTTTATAGCAACATCCATACACTAACTGAGACAAGAAGAACAATTGAGAATCTACATAAATATACCACGAATGTAACAGAGAATATCATAACAGTGTACAACTCTCCACATGTGCAGCGACCGCAATGATCCGAATTAGTTCATTTTTAGCCATAAAAATTAAAACTGGTCACCTAAGAGAAGGGTCATATGTTGAAATTGTGTACATGGACTGGCATGCTATCATTTTCAACGATCATGTGCTTTTCAGCTGTAATATAACCGAATAATACCGAAGTTTGCGCAAGGCAAGGCAGCTTAAACTAACTGTAGGCTGACGTCAACTACTCTGACAAGAAGCTGTTTTTTTCTACTGGTGTTGTGTACGTTATATCCGTATATTTAACATCAGAAATGTTTGTTAGTACCCTTGTAAGAATTTGGCGATGTTTTAATAAAATATGATTAGGACAATGGACTCGTTGATGTACTTGGAGAGATACTGGGTGCCACAACTGTCAACAACCTTTATCACATGACTTGGATGTCCTTGTCAAACGTTTGTTTCTTTCTGAAATTAACTATTTTGCCAGTAGTATCTCTTGTTTCCAATAATGTATGCACATCAGCGAAATATATAGTGGCCAAGTAATTGACGTGTGGCGATGTTTGGACACTCTGTATCAAGCAGAGATCTGCGCCTGTGTAAAAGTATGGCTATTTTAAGGGGGGTTAGGACAACAATTTGTGCGACGCAAGATACACGTTCCACTGGGCATCCCAGTTTTGGTTTCATAATGTACTATGTATATACCTCAATTTACACCCAGCATTTTAGCCCGTTATCTACAATATAATTGTAGTTACCATCAAAAGACGCCTCTGTGCCGTTCAATATTGTGAATATTGTTGAAATGCCTGGCTTGTGCTTTTGACACCTACTGGTGTCGTACACGAGTGACATATAGTTCATGTTTGCATCAGATTATTTAGCATAGTTTGTGGGCATTACGTAATAAAAAAATTCGTGAAGATTTGCAACGTGCATGTCCAATAAAATGCTGCTTAAAATAATGATTTTGTGTATTTTTTGCAAAAGAATACAACATTTTATGAAAAATTACAAAAAAATATATTTCGTTAATATTCTATATATTTTATTCCCATATCGGTAATATACTGTGTTGGCCTGTATGCTGCGCTCAGTACCATTCATACCAGGCTAACGTCGTATGTAATATAAAGTACCGAATAAGCATGTTTAAACCAACTCAAGGCGCTGTTTAGCTTGAAGGTGTTCACAGTTTGATGACGCATATTTTAATTGTTACTGAGACATTGTAAATTTCCCTTTGTGGTTAATCTAGTTATATGTATAGCTTGATATAAATCTAACTTTCGTGAAGATTTGCAAGATTCAGGAGATCTATTTGGGGTAAGACCACATTAAGGATTCGTCCGCCATTACCCACCGAAAGAGTGCCTTTGAAAACACCGTTTTGGTGTCATGTGTGAATTTTTTTCGAGCACTTTGGCATGGCTCATGTCAGTCCAGTGAATACTGAATGTACTACTGCATTAGATCTTTCACGAGGTAGCAATAAACATACGCTAGTCGCTCGCGTATTCGCACAGTGGCTATTTTGCAGAACGCACCAATATTTCAAAATCCGTCACCAGATTGGGGCGAAATTGAGGGGTGTCAGGTTTGGGTGGATTTTTCTGAAAACTGAGGTATGAGAATTTTACGAGTTTTCCATAGCACTTGTGTCAATGGAGGTTAAATATGCTGTGAAATTTTAAAGAAATTTTTTCGTCAAATTTAGCAGGAAATGAAGGAAACGTTATAATATATAAAATTTAAATGTGGTCTTACCCCAAATTAGAAATACGCCCGTTTTATCACAAAAACTGCCAAAATGTGATTTGAGCGACGGGTGATGGTTTTTCGGCTGTATTTGGAAGCTGGTGTAGACCAGAATATCGTGCAGCTATTGCATACTGTTAGTATTACATCTAAAAGAAGTTTTAAAAGTAATTAATAAGCCAGTTATTATGTGATATGCATGGAAAATAAAGTGATAATTTTGTTGGCGTGAAAGTTAAAAAGTACATTCCAAGCATGTTCTATGATACTGAGTACCACGAAAGCTTGTGTAAAAAGTGTATATGTGTCAGGGTGTGGAGTTTCTTTTAAATCTACATCATGTGCAACGATATTGACATATTTCCAGTAGGATGAATTTCGCCTTAGTTATATCATTTATATTTTTGTAAGCGACATCTATAAATGCGTGTTTCATAACCCTAATACTAACGTGGGTGTTTCTGCTGTTCCAACTTGTCCTTCCTAATTATATGGCACTGATATATATCATACTTGGATCGCACAATAAGCAATAATGGGCAAGCAGGCAACATTTTGATTCCACCCCCCCCCAACGCGGCCCTAATTTTAGTGAAATGTTGGCCACCATAGGAAGCAAGTTGTCCACACACTTCTACTAATCAGGCATCTAGCACCTATTTTTATAGCAACATCCATACACTAACTGAGACAAGAAGAACAATTGAGAATCTACATAAATATACCACGAATGTAACAGAGAATATCATAACAGTGTGTGACTCTCCAAATGTGCAGCGACCGCAATGATCCAAATTAGTTCATTTTTAGCCATAAAAATTAAAAGTGGTCACCTAAGAGAAGGGTCAAATGTTGAAATTGTGTACATGGACTGGCATGCTATCATTTTCAACGATCATGTGCTTTTCAGCTGTAATATAACCGAATCATACCGAAGTTTGCACAAGGCAAGGCAGCTTAAACTAATTGTAGGCTGACGTCAACTACTCTGACAAGAAGCTGTTTTTACCACTGGTATTTTGTACGTTATATCCGTATATTTAACATCATAAATGTTTGTTAGTACCCTTGTAAGAATTTGGCGATGTTTGAATAAAATATGATTAGGACAATGGACTCGTTGATGTACTTGGAGAGATACTGGGTGCCACAACTGTCAACAACCTTTATCACGTGTCTTGGATGTCCTTGTCAAACGTTTGTTTCTTTCTGAAATTAACTATTTTGCCAGTAGTATCTTTTGTTTCCAATAATGTATGCACATCAGCGAAATATATAGTGGCCAAGTAATTGACGTGTGGCGATGTTTGGACACTCTGTATCAAGCAGAGATCTGCGCCTGTGTAAAAGTATGGCTATTTTAAGGGGGGTTAGGACAACAATTTGTGCGACGCAAGATACACGTTCCACTGGGCATCCCAGTGTTGTTTTCATAATGTACTATGTATATACCTCAATTTACACCCAGCATTTTAGCCCGTTATCTACAATATAATTGTAGTTACCATCAAAAGACGCCTCTGTGCCTTTCAATATTGTGAATATTGTTGAAATGCCTGGCTTGTGCTTTTGACACCTACTGGTGTCGTACACGAGTGACATATAGTTCATGATTGCATCAGATTATTTAGCATAGTTTGCGGGCATTACATAATACTAAAATTCGTGAAGATTTGCAAAGTGCATGTCCAATAAAATGCTGCTTAAAATAATGATTTTGTGTATTTTTTTGCAAAAGGATACATTTTATGAAAAATTACAAAAAAATAGATTTCGTTAATATTCAATATATTTTATTCCCATATCGGTAAGATACTGTGTTGGCCTGTATGCTATGCTCAGTACCATTCATACCAGGCAAACGTCGTATGTAATATAAAGTACCGAATAAGCATGTTTAAACCAACTCAAGGCGCTGTTTAGCTTGGAGGTGTGCACAGTTTGATGACGCATATTTTAATTGTTACTGAGACAGTGTAAATTTCCCATTGTGGTTAATCTAGTTATATGTATAGCTTGATATAAATCTAACTTTCGTGAAGACTTGCAAGATTCAGGAGATCTATTTGGGGTAAGACCACATTAAGGATTCGTCCGCCATTACCGAAAGAGTGCCCTTGAAAATACCGTTTTGGTGTCATGTGTGAATTTTGTTCGAGCACTTTGGCATGGCACATGTCAGTCCAATGAATACTGAATGTACTACTACATTAGATCTTTCACGAGGTAGCAATAAACATACGCTAGTCGCTCGCATATTCGCACAGTGGCTATTTTGCAGAATGCACCAATATTTCAAAATCCGTCACCAGATTGGGGCGAAATTGAGGGGTGTCAGGTTTGGGTGGATTTTTCTGAAAACTGAGGTATGAGAATTTTACGAGTTTTCCCCAGCACTTGTGTCAATGGAGGTTAAATATGCTGTGAAATTTTCAAGAAAATTGTTCGTCAAATTTAGCAGGAAATGAAGGAAACGTTATAATGGCCGCCTATATAAAATTTAAATGTGGTCTTACCTCTGTTGTAGTCTAAAACTATGTGCATTTACTGACTAACGAAACATGGTGCCATAAACAAAACAGGTGACGCTCACACTGTAGCAGAACGAGACTTCGGTGAGTGCACAAGTATCTGTTATGAAGCTGTCAAAATATGTCAAATGACGAACAACAACGCCAGCCGGGGGCGAGGGGCCGACACGTCGCAAGGATTAACCCTCCATCGCCAATTGACCTGTCGCAGAACAGAGAGGAACATTTCGAACGTTTTCGTAAGCAATGGCAGAACTATGCTATCGTGTCAAGACAGACTGATGAAACAGAAGAGTATCAAGCTGCCCTCCTGAAATACACAATAGGGGAGCAGTGTGTAAAAATAATTGAAAACGCCGGCACAGAACACACAACCGTTATGTTAATGTTTTGTGCGATTATAAGAAAACGTGACCTAAAAAGTTTCTTAAACTTCTCACCTGCTGTTATTATCATCTCATTGACATGCTGGTCGATTTTAGTCAAAATCTAATATCTCTAGCTCTTGCAAAATGCCTGTATGTATGACACCCGTCAATATTTACAAATGCATGCAGGCAGTAATCCGGCTAAAGTGTCAACTAGCCAAATTGCTGCCAGATACCCTTCCGCTTAGTAAAATCAGCTAAAAGGACACCATTTTACTGTCAACAGCTTCTACAATCACATCTAGAAATCTGACTACTCAAATGCACTTATGTCAGAGCAAGTGAACATTGTAAAAAATCATTTCTCAAAAATATACTGCACTTTTTTCGTCTGTAATCAAGCAGGAAGTCCAACAGTGTGCTGACCCCTGATCGCATATTTGCAGTGTTACAGAGACACTGCGTGGGCGATACCAACATCGTGTTCCGCCGATTCGTCTTCAATTCATCCAACCAAAAAGAAGAAGAGAATTGTGACACGTATTTGGCAAGGTTGAGGGAGTTAGCTGCTCGGTGCAATTTTGACAACCTGCAAGACGAACTCGTCAGAGACAGGCTGATACTTGACATTAACAGCGAGGAAACAAGAAATAAGCTGCTTGCGACAGGTGCGTTGACCTTGGAAGTAGCCATCTAGATATGCAGAAGTGAGGAGACCGCATGCATGACCCTACGCAGCATTCTGAAGCAAAATGACGGAACTTGCAGTAATGATAAATCTCAAACGCAAAGGGTTACAGGAAGAAGAAGCCAGACTGTACGTACAGAATGAAATGCAGATTCTGCGGATTGCAACATGTCATGAAGAAAGAAGAGTGTCCAGCATTTGGAAAACAATGCAATGTGTGCAAGAAGATAAATCATGTTGCGATCGTGTGTAAGCAACGGGAAACACACCAGGTAGACAGCGACCATGAATCAGTGGAGCAGCTAACACATGAGGACGTTCACAGGCTGAACAGGAGTAACATCTACGTGCAGTTGAGGATGGTGAACTCAGGTCAATCGGTTAAATTCCACATTGACACAGGAATGTCCTTCCTCAAGCACTTGTACCAAAAGGTACAGATGTCACGCAGACTGATACAACGCTGAAATACTGGACTGGTGACAAGATCAAGCCGGTTGGAGTTGCCAAAGTGATGATGCGCAACCCATCCAATGAGAAGAAGTACATTGTGAAGTGCTTGATTGTCAAAGAGAACCTGACTCCGAAACTCGGCCTACGAGCAAGCGAAATGATGAAGCTCATGACAGTGAATGAGTCAAATGTGTTCAATGAGAGTGAAGTCAACCTACTAGAGTTGTGCAGAACACCACAGGACATTGTGACACAGTTCCAATCCGTGTTCGATGATGACGTTGGGACCCTGCCAGGAGTGCAACGTTTGGAAACAGACCCAGAAGTGCTGCCTTTGGTGAGTCGAATGAGAAGAATACCACACGCCATATGAGATGACGTGAAAGCGGAACTGCAAAGGATGGAGACTGGTGGTGTCATCGAGAAAGTGGAGCAACCGACGGCATGGGAGAGTAACCTAGTCACAGCAGTGAAGTCAAATGACAAGCTCAGGGTATGCATAGACCCACAACAGTTGAATAAGGCTCTCACGAGGGAGCGCTACTTGATGAGTCCTGCCGATGCTACAGGGGGCCAAAGTGTTCACAGTCGTAGATCTGAAGTCAGGCTACGGGCATGTGAGGCTAGACAGGGATTCGTCTCTCAAGACGACTTTCAACACCCCCTTCGGACGCTATAGATGGTTGCGTCTTCCATTTGGCCTCATTGTATCTGCAGAGATCTTCCAAAGAAAGCTTCATCAAGCTCTAGACGGACAGGAGGGAGTCGTGTGTGCAACTGATGACATTGTGGTGATAGGATGTGGGGACACCACGATGAGTGCTATCCGACAACATGATGAAAGATTCACAGCTCTACTACAAAGATGTGAACAGTTGGTGATCAAACTCAACATGGAGAAGATGCAGTTGAGACGGTCGCACATCAAGTTCCTAGAATATGTGGTGACATACGATGGTCTACGCCCAGATCCGGAGAAAGTACGATGCGTGCAACAAATGACAGAACCAGCAGATGTGGGCGAACTGAGGAGATTCCTGGGATTCATACAATACCCCGCGAAGTTTCTCCCAAATCTGTCCGACATCATGGAGCCGATGAGACAACTGACCAAGCCGGGCGCAGACTGGCAATGGGGAGACCCCAGAGAAAGGCGTTCCTCTCTGCTAAAGCAATGGTGACAACAGAGCCAGTACTGTAATACTACAGACCTGAGGCGGAACTGACAATCAATTGTGATGCGAGCGACAAGGGCCTAGGTGCAGTGCTTCTCCATGACGGTCAACCGCTCGCATACAGCAGCCGTTCCATCAATGACACAAAAGGAAGATACGCTACCATCGAGAAGGAAATGCTAGCAGCAGTATGGTCTGTTGAGAAGTATCACCAATACATATTTGGAAGGTATACTGTGGTGCACTCGGATCACAAGCCACTGGAGCGTATCATGACCAAACCCCTGAAGGATATTCCGAAACGCCTATAAAACATGCGACTGCAGCAGTGTGATGGCCGGGAGATAAACAACACCTGGCCGACACTCTGAGCTGCGGCGACCACAAAGCGACCAACGAAACTCCCTCGACGGACAATGAACAAGAAATGGTGAATGCAGTTGGGCACAGCCTTATAGGGGAGCAATGGAGAGATGAACTGGTGAGACAAACCGCAGCGGATGACAGTCTACAGGCTCTGAAGAGAGAGATTTTTGGATGGTTGGCCAGAAGATAGAAGCTTGGTGCCAGATGTAACCAAGCCTTACTTCCAATTCCGAGATGAACTGGCAGTGTATGATGGGACTATCTACAGAGGTGAAAGAGCAGTCATCCCCCCACATCCACGAGGCCAGCCATCAGGCAAGAAATCCACAGTTCGCACTTGGGAGTACATGCATGCCTATGCAGAGCCAGGGAATATGTATACTGGCCCGGAATGAATGCTGAAAGAGAGGACTACATATCCAGATGTGAAATATGTCAACAGCATCCAAAGACACAGCAGAAAGAGAGCATGATGCCCATCATTGAGTGCGAGCGACCATGGCAAATAATCGCAACTGACATTTTTTCCAGTGGAAAGATGACGAATATCTGGTGACTGTGGATCACTTTAGCAACTTCTTCGAAATTGACAAGTTGCTGAAGACTGCACAAAGACAGTGATTGATAAGCTCAAGAAATACATGAGCCGAAATGGTCAGCCACAAGTTCTAATCTCGGACAACAGACCTCAATTGACGTCAGCAGAGTTCATGAAGTTTGCCGACGAGTGGAACTTTGAGCATAGGACATCCAGCCCGGGCCATCAGAAGCAAATGGAAAGCAGAGGCAGCAGTCAAAATTGCGAAGGCACTCATGACTAAAGCAGACGATGACCAGACAGACACGTACAAAGCACTGTTGGCACACAGGAATACTGTTCAAGGTGGCATGACTACTAGTCCAAATCTGCCTTCCACCAACAAATTACTGGACCCAGACGTGTAAAACATACGAAACAAAGACGAGTTGTTCAGACAGAAAATAGTAATGAAGGGAAAGTATGATCGAGCAGCCAAAGACATGGAAACATTAATCAGCGGTGACACAGTGCGAATGCGACCCGTTGCGCTAAACATCAAAGTGTGGGAGAAGGCAAAGATAATCCGCAGACTTGACGACAGATCGTACCTCATAGACATTGGAAGGCGACTGCTGAGGCGAAACTGCATAGACCTGAGGAAAGTTCCAAGGAGTGCACCGGATCAGCAACAGAGACTCACTGCAACACAAAGTGAGATACAACCATGACCTGCCTAACGTTGACGAGGAGCAAAAGACACAAAGTGATGGGGACCACGTAAAGCAAACCACTCCTGGTATTCCACGTGTCAACACTGACCCAGAGCCAGTGGAGGACACCAGAGAACAAGACCAAGGAGCACCGACCACGACGACCAGGTCAGGAAGACGGTCATGACAACCCGCCTACTTGAAAGACTGTGTGTCAGTTTAAGAACAGTGCATAATCACAACGATGCTTTTAATTACTTTTAAGTTTTGATATTTCAGTATTGTGTTTGACATTATGCTGAAAGGACTGTGGCAAAGGAGTGCACGACATACTCTGCTCCCAACCTGTCTAACGCGATTTTATTTGCGTATTCTTGTTACCATTAATAATCAAATAAAAATGTGAGGGAAAGGATGTTACGTTATTAGGTATCTTGTCTGACAGGCGGCGCCACTTACCTGTCGTTGAGCGGCGAGCCTCGTGTTGGTTCGGGAGTCTTCCGGCAAGGTGCATGTGCTAATAAAGTGTTGTACTCTAAAACTATGTGCATTTACTGACTAACGAAACAGTGGTACACTAACTGTGGAGTCCAGGTAAAACAGGGTCACCTTCATAAGATGAATTTTCGAAATTTTGCCTTTCCGCAGATGGTAGGTTAGCCAATATGTGATGTTATACTTTTAACTGCAATTTTTTTTTAATGGCAGGAATTCTTGCTAGATCCATCACACAAGGGATAAGAAAATAGGTGTATGTGGATGCAACCCTCGATTTTGAAGGTTATTTGAATGTCACAAACTCAAACTTGTGTCAAAATACTTGTTGTTAATTAATTGACATCTTCCTGTACACACCGTTGCATAAAACCAAATATGTTTTGATTTGTACATGTATTGTCTGTGTTATCTGGTGTTAAATTTTGAATTTACTCAAATATATGGGATAATCTAACATAAAAATGTGATCTTCTTAAATGTGCTTATTGCGTTCACCAAATTTGTTTACACACCCAATTAATCTTTATAAGCCTGTTTGTATCTATTCCTGTTGATATAATATGCATATTATTTATTAATACACATGCATTTGGTCATCAACATGACGTGAAAGTCAAAGAACTTGCCCAAAATGTAGTTAGGATGTTGAAGAAGAGAGGTGGCAATCGCAGATTAGAACTCTACTCGCAACACAGTCGACCAACTGTCAGATGTTTTGAGGAACAATACATTTCAATATCTCAAGGAGGAATCCAAATTTCAGGATACATGGAAACAATGGAGATTATGCTGGACATCATCAGGGCTGAGACGACTGGCTGCTATATAGAATCTTTCGCTGGAATTACACATTGACTAACCATCTACGACCATACAAATTATGTCCTCCCGATGGAGAACAGTCTCTCTGGCAGAAAGCAAAAGGCCATTCAACCAAATTCCAGCTGATCAGCCAATTGAATTGATGTATAGATTATACAAGATGCACAATGATATCATCGGCCTTACAAGGGACGATCAAGCCAGGGATATGTGTTGCGTCACGTGGTCAGAACGATTACGATTGTCACAATACTCAAGATCCCCCTCTTCAATATGGAAGACGACGAGGAAGGGACCTCGTTCAACTGCTCTAATGGTATCCGCCACGGATGAAGCATGGAAGCGTGACGCTGATGACCCAAAGAACCTTGTCACAAAGTTACTGTCGTGTTCAGAGGAACTGACCGTGAATATGGAAACACTGACTTACAGGTGGGAGCGATGATCACGGACGCTAGAATGGTGACCTTTTAACCACTGTTTTTGCTCCCTGTCGACGGTATCAAGTGTGTATATGTCAGCAATATCGTCGCTGACTCCATGCAGGAGCATACAGCAGAAACCGGATTGACCCACAGAGTAACGACTTGCCTTGTGTACCTATGACAACGAATACTCTGCTCCAAGTGACGTGGACAATAGTAAACTCATCTAACATATAAGAACAAAGAAACATAGTAGGTTATCATCATCGTGAAGCAACGAGTGGTTGAAGAAACTACATGGTTTCATGACGCACCGAGGAAGCAACGTTCATAAACCTTTGAAACTACACAATGTGAATGTCATGAAGCTTTAGCTATCCCCAGTCCCGCTGTCTATAGCCACATTTGGACGTGACATGAACTCAACACCAAAGGTACAGCTGCCCAGTGTCTTGGTACGGCTGGACTTCGTACACGCTTGAAACTTCCAGAAACAATCCGAAAGATTTACCCAACCTGCGAATGGTACCTTGCTCAATTTCCACGCACTAACAGGAATTCAACATCAACCTTTTGTGGTTATGTGAAGACATCGAGCTTGCAAAATTTCCAGAACCACCCAGGGGTCTTATGCATGAACCGAGACAACTAATAGTCTGAGACAATGCCATTGTCCGAGACAATAAACGTCGGGACTTCTGCCGTCGCGAAGTTGCTATGCATGGACCGGACGTTAGACCGAGACAATAAAGTCAGAGACTTTACCGCGATTGTCCCGACGTTTGGTGTTGGGCTAATTTTAGACGAGGGGATCCCGGGAAACCCCAAATAGTTTTGCGAAGAGCGCAGGCGCCTCCCGTTACTTCCTTCCGGGTAACATTCGTGTGATTCGAGTTGTAAACACGGAGCTTAGAAGTGTCATATTATTTACTTTGATTTTACGTTGATCCTCATGTTTTACAATGTAATCGTGGATATAACAAGGAAGGGTGTCATACATTGATTCGCGTCTTCTTCTCCCTATTCCTGAGGTATATATCCATGTGTCCTTTTTTGCCGCAATGTTGGTTGACATTATTATGATCATCATGATGACATGAACCGCTGGCGCTGGCGCTGCCTCCATAAATGATTTCTCTATTCCATTCAGTCACAGTGACAGGTCAAAATACGTGTCACTGAAATCTCTTCACGCTGTTAGCCTATTTTAATATACTGTCTGGTCTTGCAGTGGTTCAAGTGACACATTCTGGCCAAAGAGCGATTTACACAGCGCAGATAGGACGCACGGTTTTTGGCCTAGTCCTACGCGTCTTTGTGACTGAGTAAATTACGATATTTGTATTCCGCCTGTCTTAGTGTCTATTTTCGTAAGAACTTCACTCAAAACGATTTTTCTAACAGTTTGTTTTCACAGCATTGAAAACACATGTGTTAAAGATTTAGAATATGGCTACATTGATATGGAAATATTAATTTTTGTTCAATTTTTTGTCAAAAAAACATAACACATTAGGACGCACGATTTCTGCTCCCACCAGTATTCCTTGTCTCAATTGACTCGAGTAGTGTAAAATGCCTTCAGTCTCTTAAAGAAGTTCATATTACTCAATTCCAGTATCATTCTGGTCGTCCTCTGTTCATCACTCCTTCGTCTTATATTTCATGGATCAGTGTTCACCTTGTAGATGCCCCTAGCATAGAGTTTGCATTCTTGCAATTTTTGATGGCTTAGTTTAGGCTCAGCACACTGCTCCGTTACTTCCAGTTTGTTTGTCTGTTATTATTACTCCAAAGTCTTTCTTTTGTGTTGTATTTCTGTAGGGTCATTTCTCATGATGCAGTCATGCTTTCTATTCTTGTGGCCATACTGCACTCCTCGTGGACCATAACCAGCATAGGATTTGCCTTTTTTGGACGTTTTGGCACACACTGCTTTAATTTAAATAGTATCGCAAATTTGTTTAGTATTATCAAGCCTAAGTCTTTATCTTTGTGTCATGTTTCTGCAGGGTCATTTTCCATGATGCAGTGGTAGTATTATAATATTCTTGTGGAAACTATTGTTTTGTTAAAGGAAGTTTAACACCAAGATGGTGGATAGTTCAGAGGGTAAGTGTCCTGTAATCTTGTATTAAAATTTACATCACCTTAAATTATTTATAATATTTTTGTCTTGTTTCAATAACAATACATTTGTTCCTAGCATTACTCTAGCAAGTCAGTTAAGGTTGAAGATCAATGACACACCATAATTCTGTAGAGTGCTTTTAGTGGTCAAATTTGCCATAGCATCTCAGTAGGCCTTTTACATATAGAGCGATATAGTGTACACTTGGTGGCAGTGGTATTTCAGTGCTGTGTGGGAGTCTCAACCCCTTCTGGTGTTTGTATTTTGCAATGAAACAGTATTGGATGTGTACATCCACTGATCCCATATATTGGGTGTGTGTTGTAGTAACACTGGTTGTCCCATCATCACCTACTCCTGAACAAGAAAGTCTGCGTATGATTAACAGCATATATGTACTCTAGGTAAGTCGTAATATGCAACACACTAGTGAGAAATAGTCATGTCATCTACAAAACTAAAATATTCAAGAATATGATGAGACCAGTTCATACTATGGTTGATTGATCAGCTTCTTCAGTTCATAATACAATTATTGTAATGTAACAGTACGTTATTTATTGCTAATCTACAAAAGGTTTACAGGGCGTAATTATATGTGGGTGATAATGTGTCTACATATTATATTCCCATTAAATCCAGTTAATTGGAAAATACTTTATAGCCCAAGGAAAAGTTGTGGGAATAAAAAGGAATTAATATGGTACAGATCATAATTTTATTCATAAAATAAAGGTGTTCGTTAAAAACATCGAGAGAGACAAATGATACCAGTATGTGGCCTCATCACATATGGTCACTACCGGAAATTAGGAATGGGTGTGTCAATTGTTTTGTAATTTCACTAAACACCATGTTTCATTATTGTGAATAACTTTTATTGCTATAAAAAACCACATGCTACAACATTTATATAAATTAATATAGAAAATAAAGAGGCTAGATCATCTTAAAAGTAAAATATAATTTAACCTCTTTTTACATAAATTAATAAGAAATCTGATAGAAGTCTATGCTATTTTTAAATGCATACTAGTACACTTCTTCATTTGTTTTTAATTATCTACCAATCACACGGTTTTTATTTGGTTACATCAACATTGTTCCAGATGCTGGTCATGGTGTGTTAAATGCTGTATCTGAAGACGTCCCTGGGGTACAGCCCTTAAGCAGCTGTGGGAAACAGTGGTAGTGGTCCATGACCTCCAGTGGTCCAACTGCCAGTAGATTGGTTTCATCAAGCAGACAAGAAGAAAGAATGGCTGACTCCTGATAGCAGATGCAGAGTGTCCAGTTCTGAAGGAGAACATTTTCTAATTTTAAAATGGCTGCATAGTGAAATGAAGAAATATGGTGCAATCACAGAAATGGTACAGCTACAATATAGCTCGCCCTATAAATAGAACAATTAAAGCAACCAGGATGCATCATCAATGAAACATAGTATGCGAAATGAATAGAATGTAACTACCTCTTAAAAAGTAGTATCCTTTGTTTCAATGGCAAGTTATGTCAACCCAGTTTTGGCAATAAGACAATTAGTATGCACCATTTATATACTTGACTGCAAGCGTACGACAGAAGATATTGTACTGCAATGCTGAAGTGTCAGAATGTATGTCAGAATGAACTGTTTGAATATTAGCTATGCTATTGTTACCATTTGGATTTATTTTAACACAAGTGAGAAAATATATTTAAACAAATTAATTATACACTAATTGTTTGTGTATTCTGCTGAAAATACAACACATATCTAATAAAATATTGGTTACTCGAAAATGCGTAGTATGTCCTGCTCTTGAATACTCGTATTTTAAGTTATCGCGATTCGAATATTATTTATTCGTATTAAAAATGGCCTTGACCCTTGTTTGAAAAAATAATAGCTACATTACACTGGCACTGGCTAGCCTACAGTACTGCTGGTCGAATCGAATGCTAGGTTTGACATGCTGTTTTGTAAACAATCTAAGCACACTTGCATAAATATTATCAATATTCTAAATAACTAGCCGTTATATTACATCGATGAAATGCAAACAATTTGTTAGAAAAGATGTTTAGAGTGACATACGATAGTTCAACGACGGAAACATGCTTCGTAACCACGACAATAAATTGTATTTATGGAAAGGTCTATACTAGTATAGGCGTGTTTGAAAGATGCAACGGGACCGTTCGTTGTCTTTCCTATAGGCTATGACAATTACAACTCAAGTCAAGTACAATTACGTACAGTCGGACACAAGGTGAAATATATGCTTTCATCAATATCACCGATTTGCCTCGACGGCGATGCGGTACCGGTAGTAGACCTACCACCTTTTCTGATAGATGTTCTAGTAAAATGCGTTGTCCGAAAATCCTGTTTGCGTAGGGCCTAATATTGCGTCGAACATGTCATGGTAACTTTTGGTCGGTCTATCATACTTCCAGTGACTATAATCGACTAACAACGTATTTAATGAAAGATCCAGTGATACCCGGTATCTCTGATAAAGTTTATCGATTGGACACGCGTTAGTCGTTACTGTTACATTCACAGACACTATATGCACGGTAAAGTTCGATAATAATTACTCTGAGTCCTCACTTACCTGAACAGTGGTTTGATTCTGTTCGATTAACGAATTCATTGTCACATTTGTATTGCTGTTGTGGCGCTAGAATGCAATAATTGGTCTCATCAGCTCATCCGATCACATAAACACAACGTCAATGGCAGCCATTAATTACGAAATAGTCAGAGACAACTGCGTTTAGGCCAGCGTTATCGCGGGCCTAAAAATCGTGTCGTTTCGTCCCGCGGAAAGTCCGAGACTTCTAGTTGTCTGCGGTCGTGCATAGCGATTATACCGTCAAAGTCCCGACGTTCGTAAATAGTCCGAGACAACGCTCATTGTCTCGATTCATGCATAAGACCCCAACTCCTTGTCAAGGGAGTTGGTCACAATGGCGAACTTGCACGGGCTGGATATGTTGTGTGTCACCTATTCTATGGCACTCGCTCGTGAGTAGCAAACTATCGATGTCAGGATCAACTCTTTGGGTCTGACAATGCCAGCCCACCATCCACCCTACAACTTCATTTTGCATACGCTAATTACCACGCAAAGGTTTGATCACAAGGAGATTGTGAATATATAGCTGTATCATCTCATATCGACACATATACGAGGAAGAAAGTATCAGAATGCCTGTGTGAACGCGGCAATCCGCTATTGTAGATGTCTGTGGATGCCACTCAAAATACAGGGCGGTTTTGTATTGTCAGCCCTGATGATGTCCAGCATGAACTCCATAGTTTCAAAGTACGTCAATCAGCTCCTGAAATTTGGATTCCTCCATGATATATTGAATTGTCTCGTTCCTCAAAACATCTGACAGTTGGTCGACTGCGATGCGAGTAGAGTTCTAATCTGCGTTTGCCACCTCTCTTCTTCAACATTCTAACGACATTTTGGGCAAGTTGTTTAACTTTCACGTCATGTTAATGACCAAATGCATATACAAAATTGTACATTAATAAATAATATGCATATGTAATAATATATCAACAGGAATATATACAAACAGGCTTGGGTGTGTAAACAACTTTGGTGTACGCGATAAACACATTTGGGAAAATCACGTTTTTATATTTGTTTATCCGATATATTTATGAGAAAATTCAAAGTTCAACACCTGATAACACAGACAATATGTGTACAAATCATAACTTATTTGGTTTTATGCAACGGTGTGTACAAGAAGATGTCAATTAATTAATAAAACTATTTTGACACAAGTTTGAGTTTGTGACACTTAAATAACCTTCAAATTAGAGGGTGAGCACCACTATACAACTCCATGACATAACTTATTTTGACGGGGATACAATATACTTTCAAACGGTATGTAACATGGCCTAGTGTATTTAGACAAAGTAGCTACACAACCATTGTAAGTGTAAAACTTTTGCGGAGTGGCGTAGTTTTGAACTTTCGTCGTTTGATGGTGACCTTGTTTAATCTTCACTCCACACCTACTGCACCACTTGATAGCTCCCAGTCGTATCCCATATTTACGGGGAGACAGTTGGCTTTCAGTATACGATATTGCCATCAATAGATAGGTAATGCAGATATACGCAACCATTCATATTGTATGATGTTTGCGGGATGACACTATTTCGAAAATGTATCACGTGACGGTGACTCTGTTTGGTCGTCGCTCCACACCTACTCCATCAGCTGACAGCTCCATGTCGTATCTCATTTTGATGGGGAGAAATGGTTCTTTCACACAGCGTATGAACTAGTTGCAGGGTAATTGTAACTTTATGAGTTTCGCGGCTTTGCAAAAAGTAGAATATTCATCATTTCACGGTGACCTTGTTTGACCTTAGCTCCACTCGTACCATATCAGGTAACACTTCCATGTCGTACCTCAGTTTGACGGGGAGACAATCAGCTTTGCAAAAATGTATGAATTGGCTATCTTGTGGTTAAGTAATATATATATATGCGATCATTGTAATGTTAAGACGATTGCGGAAGGGCACAAATTCGAAAATTCATCATTTGACGGTGACCTTGTTTGACCTTGGATTCACGCTTACTGCACCATTTAACAGCACTACGACATGCCTCTTTTTGACGGGGAAATGTAGAGCTTTCGAATGATATAACATTTGGGTGTGTGTATGGGGGGGGGGGGGTTAAACCTTTCACACACATGTTTGCGTAACAGCAGCGGTGGTAATTGTCAACGTGCTGTTGTCGTGTTCACGATCCATCCGCCGCTGTCGTTTGTCGGCTTCGTGTGCTACGCGATTACTTTCAAAATGTTCCACCCCAGTTTTGCATATGAATCTCCATCGCACACGGTCTTCACAGTTAGTTTCCCACGTAGTCGTGTCTATGTTGCATTTCTTCATGTTAGTTTTCATTTGGTCTTTGTAACGTTTCTGTCCCCCTCCCGGTAGCACGTTTACCAGTGGAAAGTTGGGAATATAAAATAATTGCTTTGGGACTCTGGTGCCTGGCATTCGTTTGACACGCACAGCTCAACTCTGCTGAGTTTTAATCAGGCGGGCCTCAATGCTGGTAGTGCATGTCTGTTCAAGAATGCTAGCATTGGTCATTCGGTCTGGCCAGCAGACTCCCAGGGTAGCTCTGAGTGTGCGCTGTTGAAACTGTTCAAGAGCTCTGATGTGGCGACGATACACTACACAGGGAAGCATACGGGCACACGTTCACTCACTCACCCACTCACTCAGTCATACTAATGATAAGTCAAGTTATACGTTTTCACAGTTTATTATATACGGAAAACCCTACCAATACAAGATCTAATACACAATATATGTCTGCTAAATAATACCCAGTTATAAATGTCAGAACGATAGGTTTAGACGGCGGCGGCTTTCACAGCAACCGAATTGTACCCGTTATATTCTAAATGTCAGAACGATAGGTTCAGACGGCGGCGGCTTATACAGCAACCGAGTTACTCACCGAGACGTTGTAGATACTGCGATAGTCTTTTAGTACTTTTCGCAGGGCGCTCGGTTACAGTGCTTCACGAGAAAGGTTCTTCCAGGCAGCGTGGCCCAGTAGTCGCCATGACACATCACTGGCCTGTGTTACACACAGCTCCAGCCTGCATCTTCGGGCCTGTTCTAACAAACAGCTCCCTCGCAGTGTCTGGCTGCATCCCCCAACAGCCAGCCCTGATCCTCATTAAAGCCATCCTTATATACAGCTAAATCTGTAGCCTTGGGACAGACGCTGACCCTTGATTATGTAATTTCCAAACTCTAGGGGTCTTTAGAAATCTTGGAAGGGTGCCAGTGAATTTACAGTAACCTTCTGAACAAAGGCCCTCAGTATATGGCTCTTGCCTACCCAAAAACAGATGGCCTCAAATGTAAACAAATCTCCCACCCCAGACACATTTTATCCTCTACGGAATTTCTGCATCGATGTTTGCTAGATTGGACAGACTGCTTCCCAGGTACGCGAAATGATCAACATTATCATGATCCGTGCCTTCTATGATAATGTTCGGCGGTGGTGTTGTGGCTGATGATTGAGCCGGTTGATGTAGATTGTTTTCTTTGTCGCATTGACTGAGAGTCCGGCGAGCCTATATGCGTCTACAAGGGCATCAGGCGTCTTCTGGAGATCTTGTGCTGAGTGAGCGACAACTGCACAGTTGTCCGCGTACTGAATATCAACAATGGTCACTGTTTTCACTTTCGATCTAGCTCTGAGGCGTCTTAGCTTGACAGGCAACCATCGGTACGATATGTGATATCGACTCCCTTGGCTAGATCGACCTTTGCTTGTGATAAGAAGGCAGCCAGACATATAGAGTGTGGGTGCAATTACGCAGCCCTGTTTCATACCAGTCTTGATGTCAAACGGTTCCGATTTATCACCATCGTGGAAGACACACCCTTTCATATTTTTGTGTAGTTGTCGCGTAACAGAGACACAATTAGGAGGACATCCAAGGCAGGCAAGGCAGCCCAGTAAAGCATCTCTGTTCACAGAGTGAAATTAATGCCTTAGTTAGATCAATAACGGCAAAGTACGGGTCACGTCTTTGTTCACGACATTTTTCCTGCACTTGACGAGCAGCAAAAATCATGCGTGCGGTGCAACGTGTGGGTTGGAAACCGCATTGTGTTTCAGGTGATACCAAATGTACGGGATAAAGCTCACATACACTTTCTCCTAGTTGATATGCCACAAAGTCAGCTTCTTTTTTTCTGACTGTCCATGCGTCTAAACGAGTAAAACCACCATACATACAAGCGCGTCTGCGGGCGCACGGATTCATGCACACACGCACGCCTGCACGCACGCACGCATCCAGCCAGCAAACCAGCCAGTGAAAACAAGTTTCGAAACGGCTGTTGGTGATCTCTAACCCCAGTCCCCTCGATCGACAGTCGGTGTTCTAACCACTAAACCACCCCACCCCACCCCACCTGGACGAGAACACCAACAAATATATATTATCAAGTAGAGCCCAGTTTCTTAGGTTAATTATTCACTCATTGTTATTGCCACGCACTAAACGAATTTAATATGTCCTGACAACATCAACGACGCATTTATTTGGGTTAATGTCATTTGCAGTCTGGTCTATTTATACTCGGTGAGCAATGCTGTTTACCAGCATAGTTCTTCTGCGCACAACCAGAATCAGGTCAAGGCTATATTTTGTTGACACAGCGCCACAAAAACACGTGTGTCATCACAGATAGGCCCTACGTGTTCATTGTTTCAATAATAAGTGTTCCTCTCCGCATGACATGCAAAACGGTATCCGCCATAAACATTACAATAAGCATGGAACGTGAATGTACTTGTGTAGATATACTTTCAATGTGGTTTTTTGAAACACGTTTGGGTGTTAGTAGATAAACACAGTTTTAAATAGGTATATATTTATTTGGCTTGGACCTTTAAGACAGTTAGGTTAAGTTAGGCTGCCGGTGTGGTTGGTTTGCTCCATTTTCGAGAAACCGTATCCATGTTGTAGCATTTCTTAAAACCCGATGTACGTGTCACGTCAAGACGAGAGAAACTGTCGGCAACTAAATGCATAGCTGGCACCCACGCAGATGATGAGGGGTGGCGGGGGGAATACAAGTCACGCCCGACCCCCTACGCCCTCCTGGTTGTATTGGCAAGAACTGCCGTAACTGTGCAGCGGAAACTTGAGTACCTACGCTAATATGGTAGGATTATCCGTTCTGCGCAAGGAGGGGAACACTACTTTACGTCCTGCTAAGCTTATACGTATATCATATGAATGAAAAAACAGTAATTGTGAAGCATTTTGGCTGCCTAAACAATATTTCTTAATAAAGAAATGACCATATCTGAAGACTGCGACATTCACGCCGCCCGGATTAAAATGTATAGTCGATATCCTGCGACTTTTAGGCATACACTGTACCTGTCATTGACAGTAGGATTCACGGCATGATTTGGTGTCGAGGAATTCTTCCCGTCTTTAATATCACATATACATACATAGACGCACACGTGCAAGCTTGCACGCACGCACGCACGCACGCACGCACGCACGCACTCACGCACGCACGCACATACGCACGCACGCATGCACACACACACACAATGCCGCCGCCACCGAATACAAAAATAAGCGCAGGTGTTAATAATAGACTGAAGTCCCACTGTGTCGGCAACGATCTCCTGACGGCCTTTTGAATATGGCATTGTCACCGTACACAGGCGGTATCACTCGACTAGTATTGTGCAGATCGCGTGCATTTAAACATCGTGAAACTAACTCGACTGTAATCAACGGTGTCGTGCTTACATTTATCCGGGCGTTAAATAATATCCGGGTTACGTTTCTGCGCGTGCGCGTGTCTAGGGGAATGTATTTAGCACCAGCTACGACTGTCGCGCTTTCATTTATCCGGGCGTTATGTATGTTTATATTATATATATATTTATATATATATATATGTATATATATATATTTATATATGTCTATATTATTATACATAAATATTAAAATGTTTGCTTCCCACAGACATAAACAATTTCTGTCATAAAACAGTTTCCTCTCCACGCACACGTCACGTGACGTACTCTTATACTTGGTCACAAATCTGAAACAGCAAATTATAATTATGTACTCTAACTATAACGCTCGTATTATGACAACAAACATATTTAAGTACTGGATATTATTTATTACTACGTACTCTACTGGTGCCACATATTATGCCTTACATATGCATGTAAACATCACCCGGATAACATTTAACGCCCAGATAAATGTAAGCGCGACAACGGTGTAACGTCCCTCAATAGATGCCTAGGCCTGCGACGAAATCCGATCGGGTCTTATGGAAAAATCTGATAGTGCCCACAGCTATAGAAGATTTAGAAATACGTATCAAACTAGTGTAGAGAATTTAGAATGATAACGCACATAGTATAATCTTCGTAACTGCTGAATTTGGAAAAGGCTCCGAAAAGCCAATTTATATGCAAATGGCTAACGCTGGAGTGGGGGATTTGTTTACATTTGAGGCCATCTGGTTTTTGGGGAGGCAAGAGCCCTATACAGAGGGCCTTTGTTCAGAAGGTTACTATAAGTTCACTGACACCATGACAAGATTTCTAGAGACCCGTAGACTTTGGAAATGACATAAGTAAAGGGTCAGCGTCTCACCCAAGGGTATGGTTTTATCAGTATAAATAAGGAGGATTTGTGGATACTCGGGGCGACTACTGGGACATATTGCCGGAGGAACGTTTCTTGTGAAGCACTGTCACCGAGCGCCCTGCGAGAAGTACTAAAAGACTATCGCAGTACACCCGTGACAATCAGTTATTCGCAGACTCGGTGAGTAACTCGGTTGCTGTATATAAGCCGCCGCCGTCTGACTTATCGTTATGACACCTATAATTCGGTTGCTGTATATAAGCCGCCGCTGTCTGTCTTATCATTCTGACACCTATAATTCGCCGTCTGACTTATCGTTCTGACATTTATAACTGGGTAGTATTTAGCAGATATAGCTGTATATGGTGTATTAGATCTTGTATTGGTAGGGTTTTCCGCATATAATAAACTGTGAAAACGTATAACCTGACTTATCATGAATACGACTGAGTGAGTGAACGTGTGCCCGTATGCTTCCCTGCCGACCGCTCGCCGCAAACGCTACACTAGTATAAGAAAACTTTGACATTGAAGTTGTTGAAAAAGAGGAAAGTTCGGCGAAAAATTGTCCCCGAAAATTTGGCCTCTGACCTATTAATTGGTGTATTTGATAAAAAAACATACAGAAACGATTATTTCGATTTATGTACTTTTTCAGTGGACACTAATTCCCCAGGTGCATTTCAAAATGTTGTATTGGTGTCCTTAGTTTGTATGCACGCCCGCATGCCCGCACGCCCGCACACCCACACGCATGCACGCACGCGCACGTTTACTCGCCCGCGCGCACACACACGCACGCTTGCACACACGCAAGCATGTATCCTTCTTACAATGGGCACTTGATTCTTCGCAAACTTGCATTGGCCTTATAAGAAGGCTGGCCTCTTGTGAGGGCAAATTACGCTCTAGGAACCAGGATAAGGTAAGCAAAGGCATGATTGTGGACGAAATAATCAGAACGACTGAGGGAACGCAGTACCTGTGACAATGCCTCTAATTTGTATGTTAGAAATACTATCACCTTAATTAATTCGCAGGTGTCCCAAAAGGTGATTCTGACTTGATACAAATGTTACCACCATAAATGGGAGCGCCCGGAAACGTGATGGACACTACCTGGATACGTCCATGCACATCGTATAAATGCCATCGAACTATTGTTTTAAGTTTAGGGAAATTAGTGCAGCGTTACATTACCCAGAGTGGCTACAAGCTACGGCAACGGCGCACCCACGTGTGACGCAGTCGCTTGTGTCACTTTATTTATGGCGCAGCGTCGGCTAAATATACACGCACTTCAGTCAGCGTTCTGTGTTGTTTACCAGTATCGTCGTGTCGCGCTCAGACCGAGGCGCTGCCAAGTTTCGCTGACACGGTTTGACAAGTAGCTGTGTGGGCGCGAGTGTGCTGCGTTAGCGAGACGATTGCACCAGAAACAGTGAGCGGGCTACTACGCAAAAAGGACGTCGGGACACAGCCATAGAGCGAGACAAGCATTGTGGCGATCGCGTTGTCGCTGGTGCTTCCAGCCGGCGACTGTTTCCTGAAAGGTTGGTTCGTTAAAAATGGGTCACGCAATAATGCGGGTAAACAATGCGCCGGGGGTCGTATCAGTAGAATCAAAAAAGCTCCTTGGAAATAATATTTTAACACGGCCTTTTAACCAAAGCATTGTCATCGGAATGTTATAATGATATTGAAACTATGATATTTAAGTCTTATTTATACCGCATACCCACTATATTTCTTTTGCGGATGCAATATTAATTGCCAGGATGAATTCGCATTCATAGAGACACCAGCTCATATTTCGTAAGGTACTGCTAACACACTCTTGTGTGCTCTCATAACCTCTTGAAAGCCCCGTGTTCTCTGACGGCTCCTAATGTCGAAACAACTGCTGGAAAATAAGTACAATGAAGTTAGATAGCAACGTCATGCAAATTCAAATGGTAAAGGTAAATGCAAGCTCTTATATAGCGCAATATCCAGTCCTTAGGACTGCTCAAAGCACTTTACACTTTACTGCCTGGCAGACCTGTTCAATTGAATACCATCTTCTGTGGGAAGTAGTTAGCCACTCTGCAATTAATTCGCGAAGACTATTCGTGCACAAATATGCACAACTGTCTGTAGGCAGGGACTCGGTCATATAGTTGAGTGAACTGGAACAACATAGAATGAAGAAACGTTCCCAAGGTTCGATACAGCAGCACAGGATTCGAACCAGGGTTCTCTCGATTGAGCGTCTGATGTTCTAGTTACTGCGCCACAGCGCTCCACAAAGAGACAATGTCGTCTACTGGGCCTTGCTGTGGCGCCGTGGGTGCCGCAGTTTTGTCTTAGTAAGATGCTTATTGGCGCCAATGTAAGGGGACTGCGTGGAGCATGGCCCGTCAGTGTGCTCTGTCCATGGCAGCAGTAGTTAGTCCGCGTTTCTGAACGGATGTTAAATGAATCAAAGTCGATCTGGTTTTAGAGTAATGATTGGTCTGCCAGTTCGTTTCCCGTCCTGTACCTCCCAAAAGAACAGGTCCTTAGGAGGTATGTTCTCCATAGATCCTATACAAATGTGTCCAGGCCTACCCGATGAGTGGCCCGAGGCCTGTTCTAGCGAGAATTTCTTCGTGTATAATAATAACACAAGTTTATTAGCAACTCATCTGAGTTGGATTCACAGTATACAATAAAATACAACTATACATTGGAACGTCATATATAATATTAATACACCGAAATGTCGTACAGTATAAAAACCATCCTTTTGCCCTTCATTCGTCATTGGCAGTTGAGTAATCCCCATGGTATAAAGGAGTTACGGTATCTGTTTGTTCGGGTTATTGGCAAAGGGTACACATTACTCTGTCTGATGTCATATTTGGTATGCCTTTTGTCAGGCAGCAGATAGTTTAATCTCTGTGTACTAACTTTAATCTTATTGAAATATTTTTGGCAAAGGCAGTCCCGTCTTGCTTTCAATGTCTCCAATTTAACATACATAAGTATCTCAGCGTAATTTATTGCAGGAAAAATACACTTTAATGCTCTTTTTTGTATCATTTCAATACTGTCAGATAAATATTGTGGCAAGTTAGTGTGCCATACAGGGCATGCATATTCTAAAACAGGTCTCACAACATTGACATATATAGTGACCAGATCATTCTGGCTAATTCCTACTCGCTTTAACTGATACAACATGTACAATCGTTTCCCGGCCTTTGTCACAATATTTTCGACATGCTTATTCAATGTCAGATCCTGTGAAATTGTAACACCTAGAAGTTTGGCATGGTCTACTTGATCTAAATCTTTTCCATCGATCGTTATATTCGGGATAGCGTTTCGAAAATTGCGGTCTTGTGCAAAACAGACGATCATCTCTTTTGATTTTCCTGAATTAATTTTCATATCATTCTGTCAACCGATTCTTGTATAACAGATACACCCTTTCTGTCGCATACTTCGAACAATGTACTGTCATCTATATATTTATATAACGGAACAGGCGTTTCTAAATCATTTATGTAGACTAGAAAACATTTAGGTCCAGACTGTGTTCCTTGTGGTACTCCCCCATTTGGGTGACCAGGATGCGAAAATTCATTTCCTATTTTTACTTGTTGAGTTCTGTCCAGTAAAAATGTTGCCATCCATCTTATAATATGTGACGGCAAACCATACAACTGTAGCTTTTCTAGTAGCAAATGATGATTAATAAGGTCAAACGCTTTGCTAAAATCTAGCATTACAACACGGACATAAGAATCCAATTTATCAGTAGCCTCATACCATTTGTGTATCATTTCGACAAGAACGTCTGTTGTGGAAGTTCCATTAATTCCACCAAATTGCTTAGCATCAATTTCTCCTTCAATTGTGTCGTCCACCCATTTCATTATTATTGATTCAAATACCTTAGCAGCTATTGGAGTTAGTGAAATTGGTCTAATGTCTTTTTCAATCGACACAGGTGGGTTTGTTTTTGGTAAAGGTATTACGTTGGCCATTTTCCATTCCATAGGGAGTACACCTTCTCTTAGAGACTTGTTAAAGATAGCAGTTAATGGAGGAGCGAGGACGTTTGCGTGATTTCTTAACACCCACGCAGGAATGTTATCAGACCCAGTAGCCTTGTTCACCTTAACATTCTGTAAAGCTTTAAAAGTAGTCATTACATCGATGACATACTGATCTGGCAGTTCCTCGTTTACTGTGAATATTTTATGATCCTTATTTAAACGAGGTAAATGTTCACTTACATGTACAAAAAACTCGTTCATTCTACTGGCTAGTAACGCGCAATCACCATTCGTGTATGATTTTTGTTCATGCTAGACATTTTGTTATGCCATGCAGCGTACACCAGTGTGATTCTGAGACTTCGCATGTGCAAAATGTTCCCATCTCAAACAGGCGTATGTTGGCCAGACAACGTTAATGGTGAAACGTTTATTCAGTGATTCGAAATTTAAAACGCCAGCAGCCAAAGATCGTAACGTACAAGAACATTTCCGTTTTGTTTTGTGAAGCGACAAATAAGTCGTACGTTCGAGCACAAGTGCTGGCTAACCGTCACACATCTTGTTATGCAGAACATACTTATTTCCCCATTTTTGTCCGGCTTAATGTGGGGTCATAAAGGCGTGGTCGAGGGCATCATAAGGACACGCGAACTACCCAATTCCGACGACGATCCGCTTAGTGGTGTACTATATAACTGCCATGACCTACATCATCGTAGCAGATTCACGAGCGTAAACGTCGTGATCAGCGATTGGGGACATGTACCCGAACGGTGGCGCTGTGGTAGGGGATGGTCATTAGTGTAGCAATATATTATAGCCATCTGGTATATATGACAGCGACC
>CM034536.1:17244843-17417688 GCA_020002185.1 Paraescarpia echinospica | reverse complement strand
ATATCGTTCACATTGAGCGTTTCCTTGCGGTCTTTACGGTGTTGTCTATGTCTTCTTGGTGTCGTACATACGGCACAATTCTCTAATCACAGTACCATCAAAGTTGCGACCTTGATTACTGAATTCGTCTCGGTACGCCAAACTGGACAAACCAGTTATTTACTAACACGGTGGCAACTGTCTTTGCCTTTTGGTCTTTCGTTGCAATCGCTTGTGTGAATTTTGTGAAGATATCTGTGATGACAAGCACATTCTCACGTCCATCTGATGCAGGCTCCAAAACCGTAAAGTCAATCGCCAACACATCGAGTGGTGCAGTAGCCACGAGACTACCCATGTGTGGTTGCAGCTTGGGTTGTTTGTCTTTAGCCAGACAACAACGTTCACACTTGTCACACCATCTTTGTACATCACACGTCATCGTTGACCAATAACAGCGCATCTTTATTAATGCTAATGTGCGTTCTGAACCTTGATGTCCAGCAGCATCGTGCATTGCGATTAGTACGCTGTTGCGCAACTGAGTGGGTAAAACCAGTTGATTGATTTCCACTCCTTCGATCTCGATCTTCCTTGTCAATACTCCGTCATTGAAAGAAAGCTTAGTTTGTTGACCAATGATTTTCATCGCTGGCTTGCTCAGTGTCATTATCCGTCTTCTTGTTGGTTTGTGGTTTGATTTGAGATATGGCAACACTTGCCTAATATCTTCATCCTGTTCTTGCATGATTATCATCTCGGTCTTTGGGATGGTAGATAGCATGGTGGCTGTTGCAGTTGTTATCTCATGAACAAACACGTCTCGTGCTGTCGGGTTTTGTGAAGACAGGATGTCGTTTGTTTCATGAATCTTTGATCTAAGTTCGGTTGAGAGGATTGTACCACAAACAGTATCCTGAATTGTAGTAGATACAGCAAATGATGTCATTTCTCGTTCGGATTCTTCTCTATCACTCGGCGGTCTCCTGCTCAAGGAATCAGCATTCCTATTTGCACGGCCAGATCGGTACTTCAAACTGAAATCGAATGATGCCATTTGTGAAGCCCACCGCAGCTCTGTGGCTCCAAGCTTGGACGTTTGCAGGTAACTCAACGGGTTGTTGTCTGTGAAGACGACAAATTTCGACCCGAGTAGGTAGTCCCGAAACCTTTCAATAACAGCCCACTTCAGTGCTAGAAATTCAAGCTTCATGCTACTGTAGTTCTCCATATTTCTCTCTGTTGGTTTGAGGCTTCTACTTGCATAGAAGATCACTCTACGTCCCTCTTCAAAGTCTTGGGAGAGTACAGCTCCCAGTGCTTGGTACGACGCATCCACCTCCACAACAAACGGTCGAGAGAAGTCGGGTTATACAAGCTCTCTACCAGAAGTGAGTTGTTTTTTTAGCTGCTCAAATGATTCTTGACAATCTGCAGACCATCGGTTTGCGAAAGGAACGAAAATAGATGCAGAAATGTCAAGAGTCTTCCTTTGTCTGGTATTCTTCTTGCGATGTTTCATCTTTGTACCACCGAGCAAAACGTTAAGCGGAGCTGCAATCTTGGAGAATCCAGGTACCATACGTCTGTAGTACCCAGCAAGTCCCAAGAAACTCCTAAGCTCTGTCTCAGAGGTTGGTGTTGGCCAACTGTCTATGGCCTCAGTCTTTTTAGGGTCACATGACACACCATCTTCCGACACAATGTGACCTAGATAGTTTATCTTTCGCTTGAAGAGATGACACTTTGATGGCTTTAGCTTCAAACCTTGTTCTTCCAAGCGTGTAAAAACAACTTCTAGATTGGTGATCAACTTCTCAATGCTCTTTGCATACAGCAAAATGTCGTCCAGGTATATTAGTAGATTCTGGTAGTTGAAATCAGCTAACATGCTTTCCATGAGACGCTGATACGTGGCAGGAGCATTGCAAAGACCAAACGGCATTCTCGTGAACTCGAAGAATCCCCCTGTCCCTACACGAAAAGCGGTCTTCGGTATGTCGTTTTCTTCCATGGCACATTGCATGTATCCCTGGGCGGCATCCAAGGTGCATAAATATATGGTTCCTCGGAGTGGTTCCAACGCCTCGTCAATTCTTGGCAGGGGGTATGCGTCTTTCCGCGTCCTTAGATTTAAAGGACGGTAATCGACACACACTCTCAGCTCTCCAGTCTTCTTCCTCACTAGCACTGCCCGAAACGCCCACGAGCTGTTGCTCTTTCGGATAATGCCTTGCCGCATCCAATTTTCTAGATGTTGTCGCCCTTCCTGCTGTAGATTGGGCGGCACTCGACGATATGGAATCCTTATGGGCGTTTCATCAGTTAGTGATATCCCATGTTTCACATTGTCAATGTAGCCTAGGTCGTCATCACCGAGACTGAACGCACCCACATGCCTGAGTAGACCAACGTGGTATTTTGGAGTTGTTTCCCCTGTTTCAGTTGCGTGCAGAGGCAGTTCGCTAAGCCAATCTGGTCCATCCGGGTGTTTCTGAAATTTCTCAGTTCCCGTTGTATTCAACACATGTTTTGAGATTCGCCGCAACACATTGCATCCTAGAAGGACAGGAACTGATTCTTTTGCTGCTCGCTGGGCAGGATTTGGAGAATCTCGCACTACGAGCATTCCTACTCCACTATCTATTGTCAAGTGCGACAAGATCTGGCTCGAAGTAACCGACATATGGTACGCTGAGCCCATTTGCTGCTGTGAGAGTTAGAACAGTGTCTATCTGGATGAGCCGATATCCCACTGGTTCTAAGAATCGACTATAGAATGATTCTGTCACCATTGATACCTCTGACCCAGAGTCCAATAAACACCTGCATTCTACATCTCCAATCTTGATAGTTGCTTCTGGACAATGACCTATTGCCCTGGAGTAAATCCTCTCCGAATCGATGCCATTCAGTAAGCCAAAGTCACCCCCTTCCACCACTTGGCTTTCAGTGATGGAGGGAATCAGTTTCCCACCTGCGTCTTGCTTGAGGGATGTTCCTGCAATTGCGGTTGTCTACCTCGTTTCTGTTGATTTGCCGACTTCTTGGCTGGACACTCCCTGATCATGTGATCCACAGCCATAACACACCCGTATACCGTTCTCGTTTCTTCCACTGTTGTTACGCTTGGTGTGTTTCTTAGGTGTACAGAGGAGCAAATCAAGTTTCTTCTCAATGGCATCAATATGTGCTTGCTGCTTTTCCATTTTCTCCCCGAGTGTGCTTGTTGTCGGTGTGCGACTCACGTCATGAACCGTGGCGTTCCTTGCTTTCCTGCTTTTGTCATCTCCCAGCCACTTCATTGCTCTGGCTCTGAATGACCAGAATGTCAGCTCTGGTTCGTCCATATTCAGTTGTCGCAGCTCTCGACGGAAATGGTTGTCGACTACGCCTTCTGTCAATCGCTCTTTGGACTCTTTTATTGATGCTTTCGTCTTCCCGGTTGTCTCTTTGAACAATCCGATCGGCGACCTTAACCAAAGCTAAAGAATAATCTTCGAAAGACTTTCTCTCCCTGGTCCCGCCGATAAAATTCCTTTTTCAGACTTGTTGCCGAGTCCACATAACCATAGGACTCCTCTGTGGCCTCCAGTAGTCGAGTCACGTCTCGCTCGCCACGAAACCGAAGTCGCATCTCAGACTTCGCTTCACCAACCAGATGTTGCATTATGAAGTCAACCTGTTCATCTGGCGACATCCTTCTGGCACTTATGCTTGATCTGATGTCCTCCAGCCAGTCTGTGACATCTACATCATGCTGATCTCGAGGGCGACCACGTAGCTTAAGAAGTTTCTTTTCCCTCGACACATACACTACTCTGTCTGCTGCCCCTGCAGATGCCTCTGCTCTAGCAGCCCTCTCCTCTGCCACTGTCGCTGCATGTTCTGTCTGTTGCAGACGCCTGGCCAAAACACGCTGATCTTCTAGCTGTTTTTTCAACGTGTCCAGCTCCTCTCGCGCACGACGAAACTGTGCCATGGTAGCTACAGTGAGATTACAGCTAGAAGAGAATACATGGTGACAGATTAGTAATACGTTAACACAAAACAATCATGACATTCAAATCAATGTTCAACTCATTTAACATTGTTCATCAACTCAACAAGATAGTAGTGAGTTGATCTGACTCGTCCACGTTAATGTTCAAATTGTTCATTGTTGACATTGTTATAGATCATCGATGGTAGTTGTAGTTCTCCTTCGGTCTCGTCCTCCAGCTGTCTCCGTCCGTGCATGTGATGGGGTTTCTCCAGGGCCACAACCCATATTCTGTTCCAATTTACTACACAGTATACCTATTCTATGACTTGTTAAATGACTGAACCAAACACTTGGCCAGTGTTTACCATCTAGCTACACTATCCAGGGTGGCTCCCAACTTGTTTTCAAGTGTCAGTCTCTAGGGAATATGCTCCACATCCTACCCAGCCAACCCCATAGGGTGATTAATCATGAGGACATTAGTGGCCACTGGGCAGTTTCTGATACTGACTGCATAGCTTCATAGAACACATTTTGTTGCTAAATGCATAATATGGCCGTATATTAACCTAATAGCACGTAGATTAAGCATCATAATACAAAACACAGTACCTGATTAAACATGATTAAAACTGTATACTCTGCAAGTTATATCACCAGCGGGATGCAAGTATTCTAAAACTCATTAAGACCACTACTGTTTACAACCAGCCAGTGGGGGTCAACCACAGCATCCTGGGGTGTCCACTCAAAGCAATTTTCCATATAGTGAAAACCCTTATAACTAAATAATTGCTTTAAAACATCCATGCAAGTTTAGGTCTAATGATGGACAATCTTTCACTTCATGATGTGGTATAACCAAAAAAGGGAAATAACACCTTAAAAGTATTATTGAACAAGTTGACACTCACCAAAAATAAATGTCTCCTTGTCGTGTGAAACCTGAGCCAGCCTAGCCCACAGCTGCTGTACCAATGCTTGGTGAAAATACACACGTGACCAGTGTCTCTGGAGTTTATCTCATACCATTCAAGCAATTGGTTACTCATAGTAATTAATTACCTAAATATAATTATAATCAACACCTTAGCAATTAAATCATGAAAATGTAGTTTCACAAAATAAAGAATGTAACAATATCCGTCATCTACTTAGCCTATGGTGCTGCCATATTGTGGCTGGTAGCGACATTAGAATGAAAATTAAGATGTATTCCATTTCTTAATTAGCATGTTACAACATAACTATGAACATGTGTAGGTGTCCAAACTGCTACCTTACATATATATATATATATATTGTATGTCTGTCTGTTTGTCTGTCTGTCTGTCTGTCTGTGTATATGTGTGTATGTGTGTGTCTGTGTGTGTGCGTGCATGCGTGCGTGTGTTGCAAAGACAGTGCGGTTGTCAGAGCCGTAGCCTACAACCGTGCTGTATGGCTTCCCAGCTAACACACGACGTTTTTCCGATGTTACGGAAAGGTCGTTGGTTGGTCATATCACAAATAACGTTGTAGCGGCGTCGCATTAACGTAATTCTTCAACGTTGTTTGAGAACGTTGTGGCGACGTTTTAATGCTACGTTGTAATGCTACGTTGTAAGGACGCGGGTGTCATATCTCAACGCAAGATCGTGACGTTATTGGAACGCCGTCTTATATTATTTGTTATTGGCAGTTTTCAAGCCAACCCACGACGTTTAAAGCCTAAATAAAATTTAACAAGATTATAACAAGATTGCCACCCAGGGAATTAACTCTAGATGGCAGGTGGACAAGGAAGCCTTTTGGCTTATTGAGAGACCAATCCTTTTTATCTACGTGTATCCCGCCCTTCTGAGGTACGTGCCAATTTTATTTTTACACATATTCATACTACTAGCACCCACTCAATCAGCAAATAATCTGTTCCAATCATTTACAGTCAAGCGACGCCGGTTCAATCCTGACAGCATGCACACCATTGATTTTCTTTACACTTTTTGTTGTTTATGTTTTCACGAAGTAATATAAACAAAATAATGTTATACTATAATGCACTGTTTGTAAATAATTTTTATTTTTGTAGGAATTATTTATTCGCCACAAAAATGAAAATTTGGTCATTATATAACGATGTTTCGAAATTTTATTTATCCAAACAAATATAATGTAATGGATATATAATTTATTAATTGTAAATATATTGTACAGTAATATATTGTAATTATATATGTGAAAACAGATTGTGATCTGTCTGGATAAATAAAATTTAGAAACATCGTTATATATAATGACCATATTTTCATTTTTGTGGCGAATAAATAATTACTACTTACTAAATATTTATAAACATTGCATCATAGTATACTAAATGATTTGGTTTATATTACTTCGTGAAAACATAAACAAAAAAGTGTAAAGAAAATCAATAGTTTGCATGCTGTCAGGATTGAACCGGCGTCGCCCGATTATAAAATAAGTGACAAGAAACCAACGCGTCTACTAACTGAGCTAGCGGCACCAACAGAAATTCACTGACTGATTTAAGTTGTTATAATAAATTGTACAACTCCTGCTTCATATATCGATATTCTAGTGATATTATGAGATTATACACGTTACTTTCTGTAGCTGGATACAATATATGTTTGCTATGTATGTTTATTGGTGTAGATTATCTCCCGTTGGTTGCATTCGATATAATTATTCTTAAAACGAGTCCGGGCCAAGACCAAGCTCGACGAAACCTAGTCGACTTGTAGGCCCATTCGCATTCGTTGTTTTGATGCGAGTGTGTGTCATAAGTGACGTCACGATACCACGTGATCGCCTAGCTCATTAAAATTGAATTTTCCGCGGGAATCGCTTCACAGACGGGCTTAAAATCGAATTTATGCAACAAATGTATTTTTCTGTATTTGTTTAATGTTGTCAAATGTTACATACAATGTTAAACTTTGTGTACACATGGAAAAAGGATTTTAGCTAATGCCTTATTTTTATTTCTTTTAAGAATCCCTGTGATATTACATTTTCAGCACTATCTTCTAGAGGACCGACCATATCGTGAACGTGTCTGGTTGCTCCGAACATATGCATAAAAACTCTTGCTGTCATGTCAAGCAAATTTGTGTTCATAGCTTCTCTTTGAATTTCTAATTTAGCTTGGTTAAGTGCTTCTTTATAAATGTTGTAGTCTTTATTATTTTCATTGTGTCTATACGACTTCAACATAATTTGTTTGTACTTAATTGTTTTAATGACTTCTTTCGATTGGTGTTTCTTTCTGGACCGTTTCCCTTGTTTTTCAATGGAACATTACATAGCCTGTCAGTCCCAATTCGGCATTTGATATATCGGTGTTGGCCCACGATTCAGTTATACCTATTATTTGACGGTCACTCTCTTCTACCAAATTGTTTAGTTCATTTCTTTTGTTTACTATGCTCCTTGCACTTAAACAAACGCATTTATATCCAGCTTCAGAACAGTTTTCCAGGCTGATTTATTTGTGCCATCCTTATCTATGCCTCCAGTTTGAGGCTTGTTTGTGAATCTCCCCTGCGCGTCTAGTTTAAATAAATGCAACCTGTCCCCCTATCAAGAGATCGCAGCGGGTTCTCTGAAAAAAACTGCTGACTCTTTCCGTTTAGAGGGAGGCTGTCTCTCATGTACATATCTTATAAAGTACACGTTTCCCCATAAATCAATGAATCCCATCCACTCTTCTCCACACGTCTGCTCAACTAGTGCTTTGATTGGCATCTTCTTGCCGTTTCTGTATGTTTGCCCCCTTCCTCACATTACCGGCAAAATTCCCGAGAGAACAATCTGTTCTACCTTTGTCTGCTTTAACTTCCTGACTAACTGTCTGTATTTCTGGACTATTCCGGTTGTCCCCCCTCTCTCTGCATTATTTGTTCCTACATGTACTAGAATGGTCCCTCCCTTCCCAGGACCCATCACAGTCTCTACCCTTTCTGTTATATGCTTTATCTTGGCCCCTGGTAAGCAAACTACTATGTCTTCTCCTTCACGAAGCGTCTTGTCTATCTTTCTCATTAAAGAGTCATCCATGAATATTCTCGCTTTTATCCTCAACCTTTCCATCACTGCTTCAGAGTAGCTCCTTCGTTGGCTTCCGTCCGTCTCGTTGCTATCATATCCCCTGTGATCTTCACTCCCATCTTAACTCCTGTCTTCTTCCCCCTTTTGTCACTTTCCTTCTTGTCACCTTCTTCTTTGTACCTTTTCCTTTTGTCACCGACACCTTCTTCTTTTTCCCTTTTCCTCCTGTCTCCTTCAGTCCTGTCAGTGCTGTCTTCCCCCCTTCAACGGTCATGTTAAATTAAATGCTAAATGTCTTTGAAACTTCGTGTACATAAACTTAATACTCTTGTCAAGTAATGTGCCAAATATGAAGCCTGTTCTTTGCGATCTCATGTCACTACGTCCTCTCAAACGTGGTCATTTGCGTGTCACAGCCCGTCAGATGTTGCTGACATCACAACAGGCACAGTCGCTGAGCGCGCCCTATCCTTTAGCACGACGACCGGCTGCGGCTTGTTGTTTCAGACTGTACAAGAAATTGCAATCGCGGAATTAATGTTTTTTTTTTATATCACCGTAAAGATAATATTCTTATCTGCAAGTTTGTTGCTGGGTGTACGCAAAAATTTAGTTAACTTTTGAATTATTGACGTTTGAACACCGCGAATGCTCAACCTTGCATTATATCAGCTGCCGCGTATACATTGCAGGATTAAGCATTCGCGATGTTCAAACGGCAATAAGTGAAAAACTAAGAACAAATCCTGGGTACACCCAGTGATAAACTTTTTGATATAATTATTATCTTTACTGTGGTATCAAAGACTATTAAATCGCATTGCAAGTTTGAACATTCGCAATGTTCAAACGGTAATAACTAAAAAAGTAAACAAAATTCCTGTGTTCCTCGAGCGACACATTTATAGGTAACATTATTATCTTTACGGTGATATAAGACATATTAAATTCCCCAATTGCATTTTAGGTACGGCCTGAAACACCAATCCACATAGATGCCCGACATGCTAAATCCTAGCGGTGCTACCTGCGGTGACGTCACAACGACCCCTAGGTGTCGCAACAAATTGTGCAGAAAATGTACAGAAAAGCGCGACCAAAATGGGCTTTAAAACGGGTGACGGAAGGGGTATAATTATAACCTTTGAATCAGTTGTACGTTGTCCCAATTTTGCTAAGAGCTAACACTAAGTGCCAGTAAGCAATAAGCGTCAATGGGTGCTGTCTACAAATCGAAAGGTTTGTTTACAAATTAAACATTTCGTGCGCGTAACTTTCAAATTACGACACTGTTTAGGCTTACTATTACTAAGCAATTTGGTGGGCAGTACATCTTCAGCATTAGTCATTCTAGTATTAAGAACAGTATTTATATAAATTTTAATAACTGCGGAACGGATATCGAATCTTTAATAGTATGGTTAATTTATTCCCCGACATCACTAGCACATTTGTATCGGGCCGTAATGGGCCAGTGTCCACATGGAAGTCCGAAATTGTGACGTGTTCTAAGCCGAGGCTAACTAACAATACGGATATGTTGTGCCCTCAGTCCCTTTTAAATTAAGTTAAACCTGATAGTACTACTTCAGCGGCCTTTCAAGTTATATGTATGTATTTTATACATATACATACATTTGTGAACTAATTCAGTAAGACAAATTCTAAAAACACTGCAGGCGATTCCATGTGAATCAAAACAGTTGCACCACCAAAGCGGGTCTCACATACACAACATCTGCGTGATGCGGCTAGTGTTGCCGCGTAGCGTGTAATTATTGTATTTACTTCATGCTTCTATGTACAACAGTTACCAAATGCCTCTTTATTACAAATAGAGTTGGCGGACCAGTTATGTGGCTCCAACCGTTGCTACTGCATTACACCACGCTATCTCACTGCTACTTTTCCTGTGCTTTCGCAAAAAGATAATTTATTCGCAATTGCGTTGGCAGGGGTGATATCAGACACAACTGTATAATGGCATTGTGTCACATGACGTTGGTCATGTGTAATTTAGTCTACCAACGAACGCCGGTCGAAGCGTCCGAAGTATTCGGAACGTACAAGAAACCGAAACGTAAATGTTTTCAAGGATGTCCTGTACCGTTAGTTGATTCCGTTATTGCGGCCGAACAACTGTTGGCACTTGTCTAGTATCCGGACCCACACCAATTTCGCCGTTGTAACCACATTTTTGCCAAAATTTGATACCTCATTGTGTTAGTTCTATCATTCAATATCATCCCAGGCATATTTACGTTTTAAAATATTGCATCTTAACGCATTTTTTAGGCTTAAATAGCGTCCCGGTTTCCATCAACATAAGCTGCTATATCGCTCATTTCACGGGCTCGGTGCGGTAACGCACGGCTGCAGACTAACGAAAACCGGGTCGCTATTTGGGTTTCAAACGTGCGCTAAGAGTGCCTAAGACGCAATATTTTAAAACATAAGTATGTCTGGGATTATGTTGAATGATGGAACTAATGCACTGAGGTATCGAATTTAGGCAAACATGTGGTTATAACGGCAAAGTCGAGGTAGGCCCGGATACTAGACAAGTGCCCAACTGTCTGCTATATTTCCAGATGGCGTCCTATATTGGAATCGGCGTCATGTCAGGGTCCTCGCTAGATGGTGTCGACCTCTGCTGTGTCGAATTCACCGGCGATGTGCTCACCGACGTGTGGAGCCACCGCATAATCAAAGCAACCACAGTTTCGTATCCGCCAAGTTGGATCAAGAAGCTGCGAAATGCACCAGACTATAGTGGTATCGACCTCGTTAAACTGAACATAGAGTACGGGCATTATATTGGCAAACTCGTAAAGAATTTCATCGACGACGGAAACCTGAAAGTGAACTTCGTTGCCTCGCATGGCCACACGATCTTCCACCAGCCGGAGAAAGGCTACACCTTCCAGATCGGCGACGGCGAAACCATGGCGACGCACCTGCTGTGCCCCCTGGTGGTCAACTTCCGAAACAAGGACGTCGCTCTTAGCGGGCAGGGGGCGCCACTGGTGCCGGCCGGGGAGCGCTACTTATTCAATAACTACGACGTGTGCTTGAACCTTGGTGGCATCGCTAATGTGTCGATTTGCGAGCGCGGTTTCGATGTTAGTTTGTGCAACATGCTGCTGAATCATCTGGCGCAGAAGCATGACAGTTTGATAGAGTACGACACCGATGGTTTAGTGGCGAGACAGGGCTCGGTGCGGACCGACCTTCTGGCCGAGTTGGACGCCTTGCCCTTCTACGAGCTGCGCCCACCCAAGTCGCTCGGCCGCGAGTGGTTCGACGACAACATACTGCCCATCCTGACCAGGCACAAGGTAGGCTGGAAGGATAAGGAAACACCTTGCTACTTTTACACTGACACTATTTCGGCGGTCATTTATTTTGTTGACCAGATCATGAATAGACCAAATCAAATGAGTCGCTACGGCAGCAGTTTTTTATGTTATTCATGTTCAAGAAAACACGTCAGTAAATAATTCTAAATAACTACCTAGTTCTTACTGAACTACCTCGCCGATTGGTAGATCAGAGGCCAATGGTCCAAGGCAGCAGATGAACATACAGTAGGCAAGTGGACCTTAGTATCTCGGAGGAAATATTGTTACAATACTCCATACTTACCGGGTTAGTATTACAGATGTCACGGCAATATGCTATCCGTACCTGAACATACAATAGGCAAGTGGACCTTAGTGTATCGGAGGAGATATTGTTACAATACTCCAAACTTAGCGAGTTAGTATTACATTTGTCACGGCAATATGCTATCCATAGCTATTGACATGTATTGCTCATTAAAGACAGCGAGAGAAAGTTTTGGGAAACATCGCAATCAAAGGCTTCCTTATCCACATGCCATCTGCTGTTTACGCTCTGGATGGAAATCGTGTTAAGTCTTCAGAAAATAATATAATCCCAAATCATCCGCTTCTTCACTTTCAGGACGTGGAGACGGAGGACCTGCTTCGGACGTGCACGGAGCACGTTGCCCGGCAGACGGCGCGAGCGATAGACAGGGAGCTGAAGCCGACTGGGGACGTACACAACGGAGTGGCGGAGGGCCACGAACCTCTCTCGCTGCTACTCACGGGCGGTGGGGCAATGAACGTCTTCCTTGTCGAGGTACGTAGTGGTCGTGATACATACTAGTGTCCCATGTGTGTATATTATGAACAGTCCTGACTGGATAGGTCTCCTGCGCTATATAAGAACTTACCTTATACAGTGGAACGTCCCTATTACGGTCATCCTCTGGAATGGATCAACGTGACCTGAATAGCGAGGTGACCGTATTAGTGGGACTGCTTTTCTATGATTTACTGCTATAGAAATAATTTGGGACTCACAACTCAGAACTCAGAATCAATTCATTTGACCTATAAATACGATACATATGCAATGAATAACGTAAGTAATAGATAAGGTCGCGAGACTTCCATTAAGATATATAATATTGCTAGCACAGGAGCCTCCCCATAAATATAAACAACAACAAAATTTACATGTCACAAATCAGAATAGCATATGACTTGTTTTACACTTGATAATTACTCAGTGTATCATACATACATACAACATACGTACATAATACAAGGACTGATTATATGTACTCTTGTACAAATTGACGTACATATGGATACTTAGGTACACACTTCAATACGTATTATGACTGTCCTAGGGTGACCTTAATTGCAAGGTGATTATATTACCGAGGTGACCGTAATGCGAGGCTCGACTGTACACTCTAGTTCAGTAATATTAATGTGATCTAATACATCCAATGTTAATCTAATATTCTAAATATTACATGTTATGCAACGGCGAAATCCACTTGACGTTCAAAAATGTTTGCTTATCGTAGGATCTGCGAACGAAATTCAGCCCAGTAGCCAGGGACGATAATATCACTATTTATCGATGATATTGCCCGATGATAATGCACCATGCTCGGTAAAAACGATATGGCAGCAAATCAGATTGTATGATGTGACATGAACGGAAGTGCCTAGACATGGCAAATATAGCTACAGCTACAGCGACGACAGAATGTCGTATACTAAAATCTTATCTTGCTAATTTTCACGACAAAGCATCAAATTTATGTGGATAGTGGTACTTCTTCCGTCGGCGCTGGTTTGTTTCAATATAAGATAATTTTGTATGGCTAAGTAGCTTTTTGTTTTTTTATGCAATCGTTTAACCCAATTTTGCCCACATCGTATTCGCAAGGTGGCAGCACCGTATGAGTTTACACTTACGATTAAACACAAGATAGTATACACGCGTCGGAACGGGGGGACGTGGGGGACTGAGCCTCCCAGTACGTTTAGTGGAGGACTGCAGAACGGTTTAATTCCCCAATATTTCGACAAGGGGTGTTGCAGGATAAAGTTTTAGGTGAGCCTCAAGGCGGGTGCAGTTGGAGTTTTTTGTGAGGGGTGATGCAGTTGAAGGATTTGGTGAGCATCAGCCCCACCAATATTCACCTTGCTCCGACGCCTACGATATATACTAGCACACACACCCAAGTGCACCAGTTACCACAACTGTAAACTTCGGCACCTAGGAGGAGATACACTTACAGTGAACCTAGTCTCGTGGGAGGAGATACACTTACAATGAACCTCGGCACCACCTGGGAGGAGATACACTTACAGTGAACCTCGCCATCTGGGAGGAGATGCACTTACAGTGAACCTCGGCACCTGGGAGGAGATACACTTACAGTGAACCTCGCCATCTGGGAGGAGATGCACTTACAGTGAACCTCGGCACCTGGGAGGAGATACACTTATAGTGAATCTCGGCACCTCGGAGGAGATGCACTTATAGTGAACCTCGGCACCTGGGAGGAGATACACTTACAGTGAACCTCGACACCTGGGAGGAGATACACTTACAGTGAACCTCGACACCTGGGAGGAGATACACTTACAGTGAATCTCGGTACGTGGGAGGAGATACACTTGCAGTGAACCTCGATACCTGGGAGGAGATACACTTACAGTGAACCTTTGCATCTGGGAGGAGATGCACTTATAATGAACCTCGGCACCTGGGAGGAGATGCACTTATAGCGAACCTTTGCACCTGGGAGGAGATGCATTTAGAATTAACCTCGGCACCTGGGAGGAGATGCACTTACAGTGAACCTCAGCACCTGGGAGGAGATGCACTTATAGTGGACCTCGGCACCTGGGAGGAGATACATTTACAGTGAACTTCGGCACCTGGGAGGAGATACACTTACAATGAACCTCGACACCTGGGAGGAGATACACTTACAGTGGTGAACCTCATCACCTGGTAGGAGATACACTTACAGTGAACCTCGGCAGCTGGGAGGAGATACACTTACAGTGAACCTTGGCAGCTGGTAGGAGATACACTTACAGTGAACCTCGGCAGCTGGGAGGAGATACACTTACAGTGAACCTTGGCAGCTGGGAGGAGATACACTTACAGTGAACCTTTGCACCTGGGAGGAGATGCACTTATGATGAACCTCGGCACCTGGGAGGAGATGCACTTATAGTGAACCTCGGCACCAAGGAAGAGATGCACTTACAGTGAACCTCGGCACCTGGGAGGAGATACACTTACAGTGGTGAACCTCGTCAACTGGGAGGAGATACACTTACAGTGAACCTTTGCACCTGGGAGGACATGCACTTATGATGAACCTCGGCACCTGGGAGGAGATGCACTTATAGTGAACCTCGGCACCAAGGAAGAGATGCACTTACAGTGAACCTCGGCAGCTGGGAGGAGATGCACTTACAGTGAACCTTTGCACCTGGGAGGACATGCACTTATGATGAACCTCGGCACCTGGGAGGAGATGCACTTATAGTGAACCTCGGCACCAAGGAAGAGATGCACTTACAGTGAACCTCGGTACCTGGGAGGAAATTCACTTACAGTATTCATTACGTCTTCAATACTGGGCAGCTGTTTTAGGGTTTCAGCATAACTGACACAATTATCGACGAATGCACACACAACACAATGTCGCTGTAAGGCCAGTGGTCATGTTGATAAGGAACGTGAAGATTTGAAGCAGTAGGAAGTAACTTGTTTACTTTGTATTCTCAGTGGTATGAACGATCACAACCAGATACATTTTACCATCAAAGTAAAATCAGAAAGGAATAGTAAAAAGCAGTATAGGAGAAATTTCCACAAAGGAAGGTATAAGGACATGAGGAAATATTTAGCAAAGATAGACTGGAACAACACACTGAAAAATAAGACGGCAACAGAATGCTGGAATGTATTAAAGAGTGAAATTAAGTGCATAGTCGATAAATTTGTACCCTTCAAAAAACAAGGAAAACGGTCCAAAAAGAAACACTTATCGAAAGAAGCCATTAGAAAAATTAAGTACAAACAAATGATGTGGAAGTCATATAGATGTACTGGAAATGATGAAGACTACAACAGTTATAAAGAAGCACTTAAACAAGCTACAGCTTAAATTAGAAATTCAAAGAGAAGCTATGAACAACAATTAGCTAGTAATATAAAACATGACAGCAAGAGTTTTTATGCGTATGTTCGAAGCAAACAGAAAGTTCAAGATAAAGTCGGTCCTCTAGAAGATTGTGCTGGAAATATAATATGAGAGGGATTCTTAATGGCAGAAGACCTGAATGAGTATGTTAGTTCAGTGTTTACCAGGGAAGATATTAGTTCACTGCCAGTACCAGAGGCTAAGTTCAAAGGGGCAGATTCAGACTATTTAGGACAATTAATTGTAACCCCGGAAATGGTAGGTAAGAAAATAAGGGCTATGAAGGATAATAAATCACCTGGAGTGGATGGTATTCCACCCAAACTACTATTGGAAATTGTAGAACAAATTAGCATACCGCTTGCAACAGTTTTCAATTTGTCATTAGAAGAGGGAGTGGTTCCTTTAGAATGGAAAGAAGCAAACATTATACCGTTATTCAAAAAAGGTTCGAGAAACAAGTCAGAGAACTATAGACCAGTGAGTTTAACATCAGTGATTTGTAAATTGTTAGAAAGACTAATTAAAGATCACATGGTGGATTTTCTTGTTAAACAAAACTTGATAAACCCATCTCAACATGTTTTTTTTAAAGCGAGGTCATGCTTAACAAATATGTTATGTTTTTGGAAGACATCACTAAGTGGGTAGATGAGGGATCACCAGTAGATATCGTCTACTTAGATTTTCAAAAAGCTTTCGACAAAGTACCACATCAAAGATTACTGCTTAAACTAAAGGCCCATGGCATAGGAAATGGTATAGTAAACTGGATAGAACAATGGCTGATTGACAGAAGACAACGTGTAGTAGTTGATGGGGAGGCTTCAAACTGGAAATCGGTATTGAGTGGGGTACCACAGGGATCAGTATTAGGACCTATATTATTCTTAATATATATCAACGATTTGGATGATGAAATAACAAGCAAGGTGTTGAAACTTGCGGATGATACAAACGTGTTTAGAAGGATTAAAAGTGATGGAGATAGACAGCATTTACAAGATGATCTTGACAGGTTGATCAAATGGTCTGAAAAGTGGCAAATGCTGTTCAATTTTGGGAAATATAAATGCCTCCACACAGGACATGGGAACGAAGAGGTAGAATATACAATGGGGGGTACTGTACTAAGTACTACTGTAAAAGAAAAGGACTTTGGGTTAACCATTAGTGCTGACATGAAGGTTTCAGAGCAGTGCGGAATTGCAGCTTCAAAGGGAAATCAAATCCTTGGATTAATTAGGCGAAACATAACGTATAAGGAAAAAGAGCTAATAATACCGCTGTACAAAACAATAGTTAGGCCTCATTTAGAATATTGTATTCAAGCGTGGAGGCCATATCGCAGGAAGGACATAGATATGCTAGAAAGAGTGCAGAGGAGAGCAACTAAAATGATACCAAAACTGAGGGATCTTAGTTACGAAATACGCCTAAAAAATGCGGTTTAACAACACTAGAGACCAGGAGATTGAGAGGAGATCAGATAGAAGTGTTTAAAATATTGAAGGGTTATAAAAATATTGATAGAAATATTTTTTTCTCAGTTAAGAAAGATAGAAGGACTAGAGGACATGAACTTACATTGGCAAAGGAGCAGAGTAGATTGGATATAAGAAAGTTTTCATTTTCACAAAGGACTGTAAATGAATGGAACAGATTACCTGCTGATTGTGTGGGTGCTAGTAGCGTGAATATGTTTAAAAATAAAATCGACACATACCTCAGACGGGCGGGATACACATAGATAAAAGGGTCGGACTCTCGATAAGCCAAAGGGCTTCCTTGTCCACCTGCCACCTAGAGTTAATTCTCTGGGTGGCAATCTTGTTAAATCTTGTTAAATCTTGTTAAACATCTCACACAGTTTGAAATTTCATAAGTCACGGTTTCCTCTAATCCTTTCTAAAAACACTTCTCAATTTGTTTCCACACAATAACTGTGCTTGAAGTTAGCACACACAAAACAAATTTCATCAGTTAATTATGCTTAATGGAAACCACGTAACTTACGTGATCTGAGAGTAAAACGCGGTATAAAAAGAAGTGAAAACATTTCTTGGTGTTATTATCTTTAAGGGGACCCTGGTTTTAAGCTCTAAGCTTTACTAGGAAACATCTTTTGGGCTTTTTCTAGCAGTAGTGAAGACCTGTAGACGCACCATGAATGCTATTGTAATAACTAAAACTTATTTTCTGACCCTACAGCGATTACGGGAGGCGCTGAAGGAGTGTCACGTGGACGTGAGCGTCACGGAGATTGACGACGACACGGTCAACTTCAAGGAGGCGATCGTGTTCAGCTTCCTGGGTCTGCGGTGTCTGCTCGGCCTCGTGAACGTGCGTCGAAACACGACGGGCGCGACGAAAGACTCGGTGTCCGGCAGCATCCACCTGCCGCCCGGCGGAGTGCCGCTCTCGTGTCCCGCAATGCAGGAGTACCGCTTCCACCTGAGTCGCTCAGGGGGCGCCTGTGAAGAGGCGTATAGAAGCTACCCGCGCTCGAACTCTATCTGTTAGAGCAGCGCTGCTTCGTGGTTTAAATCCACATGCATGCCTCAAAACGGGGGTCGCTAAGTTAGCAAAGTCTCCACAGCGTTAAAAGGACGTAATCTGTTTCACGTCTTTCATGTATTAATTAATATAATGTTCTTAAGATAATACTAATTTTGTTGAAGGTATACTGTCCGCCGATTTGTGTTTAGTAAGTCCGTAACAACGGTCGCCATTTGAAGGCACGACCACTGGCGCGTGTTCAAATAATAAACAAAACATCCAGTTTCAAAACAAGTGTTATTGGCAATACGGCCGAGTCGGGCTGAGTTAACTGCTATACCCTTTGATGTTCAACGATGCTCACTTTCCCACGGTCAACGCAGCAGACTTCCGGTTAGAAATTACTACTCCCGCTAATTCCTGGTAGACGGACTGACTACATCCCTTTAATGTGAGTGTGTGGTGGTATGGTCGTTACGTAACGTGGGAAAAATAGATCGTTACAGTGGCGCCACCCATCGAGTTAAACATCGTGGGTATCGGAAGCGGGCAGCGTGGTGGGGAATGTGTCGGCAGCCATGTTACGTCAACTGAATATGGCGGCTACTGCATGTTTTGTTGATTTTGTGAACTGACGAGACAAACGTTAAGAACTGGATAATTATTTTTGATCCACCGATACACCTCCTTCCTACCTCCTATGTCCGTGAGCGAACCAGTTACTAATGGGAATGTTGTCGTAACCTGCAGTTGGACAGTGAGTAGAATTGTGTTCGATTGAACACGTCTGCCAAGGAGTAAAGTGTAAAGCGATTTGAGCAGTCACTTGGATACTGCGCTATATAAGAATTTACCTTTACCTTTTTACAACCGGCATTGCAATGATATTTCTTCGCACTGGTGGTTCCAAATTAAAAGGGGGGTGTCTGATTTGTTACTCGGAAACAGACATGGTGGTAATTATCGACAGGCTGTACGCTGAATCGGTAGTCGTAAAAGTGGGAAAATCGCGACCACGCTGCATAACAAAATCGGAATGTTTTCTTTTCTTTTCGCGCTCTGAAATTCAAACTTCGCATAATGGTTCGGACATGCTAAACGCAATTTGGCGTGAAGCATACCATGTATTTTAATTTTAAGTAGATTATATTATATGTATAAAACAGCGAGGAACAAACGAACTCCCTTTAAATTTCAGCGACATAGTGTTAAATACGCTATTATGACCTGCCCGATTCTTCTTCTATGAGATCTCCGCCAGACGAATAATGTTTACCACGGAGGTAAGTATTCGGTATCCAGGCCAAAGTCGCTATTATATCGCTTTATCAGTCAGGTAGTAGCGTTAGTAACGATTTTCTAGAATAATAACGGTAAATCATACTCCACGTTTGCTACTGGCTATGATCAAAGCAATTCTATATGTAAGACCTTCAGTGTACAGTAGTTGGGTACCTCTACACCGTTCACTATGAATAGTCGTGTTAATGACAAATTGTTTCCTTTTCGAAGGATACCTGTCTTATGCATATTTGGCAGTTACAATATAAAGCAACAAAACGATTTATCAAATATGCAATGCGTTTTATGTCCCCCAGCATATGCAAAGGTAGTTTATATGTAATATAATCTGACGGTGGAAAATTATATTGTTAATGAAGGATTATTTTTACACATGAAAGCGTTAAAGGGGCAGTTGAAAACTGTATTTTCTACACCATCAGACCTTGTAAATAATAATAATGCGTTCACTCGCACCAACAGCGTTGCATTTACATCAACATTTTATTTGTACCCCATATGATATCAACAAGAATAACAAGATAATAAATTGATGTAAACACATCACCATGTCAGTGTTATTAAAATTATGTGCATGGAATAAAATCTTTATGGCTGCAATCACTTGTTGTTTTATGTAATTTGATGCGTGCACGAATCGTGTCATTCGACAAAGGAATATGTTCGATTTTCCTGGTGACGTCATCTCCGCAGACGTACCGTCAACATGTCAACAGCAGCTGGTTTCACCAATGCCTCATCAATGGTGTGTGGCCGGTGTGTCTTCTTCTGTTTTGCAATTTGCAACGCCATTATAGCTTATTGAACTGAATAGACCGCCTTGTTGGTCGGGACATCCATCCGCTATCATTTCAGTTCCACGAAGCGCTGTATTGACCTTCGGTATGTCGCCTGAGTTTGTTTTCCCTGGCAGATTCGTATTCGTTGCTTAGCACTTCCCCACACATGATACACTGCGGCTTGTGGACTCCACGATCGGAGATGTACGTGAATCCAAGATCGAGGAAAATGTCTTCGTATTGCCACTTTGTAATTTTCAAAACAACAGTCTAGGTTCCTCTGTCTCAGACTCATTATAGTCCTAATCCTGTAACTCGAACAAACAAAAAACGATTTCAAATTCATGCAACATTTAGCATAAATTAATAGTTACGCTTTCATCTGGTACGGGCAAGCGGAAAGAAAACGTCGACATTCCCTGGAGACTCATGGCGATCCATTCAGAATGACTTGGCGACCCAATATTGAGTCTTGACCCAGGGATTAAGAACCGCTGCTATAGAAGTCGAGATGGCGTCCGTTTGAACAGGTATGCCGGCTAGTGATGTATAAAGCACTCCGAGTAGTCCCATGGATTCCGCTCTAGCTAAGAACATCCTTTACCTTTAGATTAACATCAGGAAATGTAGACAATTTTTCTAGAATAAAAACATTCACTCGATGTTCCTTAGTGATATAAATGTCGAATCATGTTCGTTCAAATAACATACGCTTTGTATACGAGCACAATGTTCACTTGTTTCCCGATAAGATGGTTTCTATAATATCACCATACATGTTTGATATCAAGAGATAGTTTATTCGTAACTGCTCCAGTATAATATCATTATGAGTGTACGTAGCCGAAGCAAATGGGAAACACATTGTATGACAAGTGATTTGTGGATCTGATTGTATCAAGTCCATTAAAAGGGATAAGGCAGTTACATCCGAGCTGACTATTTCATCTTGTGACTGTTCATCGTAGGTGTGTGCTACTTGTAATGTAAGAAACCTATACCTATGCATGTATAATACATTATGTTGAATATACATTTACATTATATTCGGTAACTAAAATAACTGGTAACCGTTGCGCTATCACACCAAACATGCATTATAAGTATTACATATATGTCTTGTTTGGGCACGTATGACCAGGTTTAGACAAATACTACGTGTTTATGTCTCACATCAATATGATGTATTGAATTATTGTAAGTAATATAATTATCCAAGGAAAGCCAATTTGGTAATTACATGATACTGTTGGTACAGAATATGACTCAACATAGCGAATCTATAATATCCCACACAAATGCGCATATACAGTTACCTATGACAATTTAATATCGGTTAGCATAGTACAACATGTTTTGTTTATAAACATTGTTACATGCATAATCCACATACGTTTTACTTCCTAATTTGAAGCAGGATTAAACCACCATTTTACAAGACAACGTGGTATCAGTACCGTAACACTTCATTTCAAACATGACGCACGTTACTGTCAATCTCCCAAAGCACGTTCTTTATGCCCCTTGCAATTGCTACAAGTTACAGCAGGCGTATGGAACAGCACCGATCGGAAGAAGAGGCATGGCTACAACGGTGCACGGAAGCTGACCCGTTTAATTAAAAACAAAATACGTCATGAACCTCGACTACAGAACTTTGTTGTTTACGGCTTACCAATTTCCTTGTGCATTTCTTGTGCAGACGCATCGAGTTTATTCATTGTTTTGGAACCCCGAGTCGTAGTCATTTTCTGCTTCCATGAAATCGATGTCTTTGTTGAAGAATGGCTCAGTCGAGAGTCCCGCTGACACCCTCATTGCTATGTCTTCCAGTTTCGATTCACGTAATAGTTTAAACAGTTCTGGCAAGTTATACGCATAGTATATCCTGTTTTTCCTTTCGTCGTTCTCAGTGTTATGATCCCAGTCTTCGCCAAACATAACACCCAAGATATAGACAGTGCCTGATATGTCTGGCATTGACATCAGCGGCGCCCCGCATTCTCCAAGAACGAAGAAGGCAGCATCGTCATCTGCTTTAACAAAAAATACACCTTTCAATTTGTCTCCGATGTTGAGGTAAGTGGACTTTGCAGTATGTTCAATCGTGTACGTACTGTGTACAGACTGAAGTGTGCCGCACTTCCGTCCGCTTTTGTAGCCGTACATTTGAACTTGCTTGCCTACAAAAGATTTAATGTCCGAAGCCAGCTTAATCCTCTCAGCGCCAGGTACAATGTTTCGACAGACGACATCAGGGTGGGTTATCTTAAATAATAGCGCGTCAATGACCTTCGGCGTTTTTCGCATAATCTGCGCCAACCATTCGCCAAGCACTGTAGGTTCATCGTCGTTTGGAATCTGTATGTAGACTTCTTTAGCGTCTTCATCGTCAAGCATATGTCCCGTCGATAGCGCGAACCTTTCTCCTGGAAGAAAATGGATGTAATATTTTAAAAGTAATATTAAATCCATATTTATAAACGACATACATGAAATCTGGAATTGACTAGACAGACGATCTATTGTTTGGAGGGTTTAATTTCACGGCCGGTATCAGCATATTTAACAGTTCTATAGAAGAATATGCAAATAAAGACAAACAGTTAGTCAAGCAATTAAAACAAAAAATCGGACTTTACCAATGGCAGTAAAACAGAAAGCATGCCAGCTAACTGTTCTAGCGGCATTGGTAAAGTCCGATTACTTCCTCTACCAATGCCGTCTGTCTTTGAACTCGTTGTCACATATTGTTCACGGCCTGTGAAACACTGAGAGTTATTAGTTTGTTTTACTCTGTTTAGGCAGGAAGCTTGCTGGTTTCTGTTCAATTAATTGCTGTGTTTTGTGGTAACTTTAAAAATTATCCCCATGCCTTTCCAGGCATATTCTTGATATAAGTAAAACGGTCTCCATTTTTAGACATTACACTAACAAGGTAGGTGAAACGATCCACGTATGCATTTCTGGTATTTTATAACAGTTAGCTGGCATGATTTCTGTTATAAAATACCAGAAAGGCATACGTGGATCGAATACGTGCAAGGAAAGGCACGGGGATACTATTTAAAATCACTACAAAACACAGCAATATAATTGAACAGAAACCAGCAAGCTTCCTGCCCAAACAGAGTGAAAGAAATTAATAACTCTCAATGGTTCACAGATGGCCGTGTGCAATCTGTAGCAATGAGTACAAAGACAGACCATCGGCATTTGTTTTTTTATATTATATTAGCAAAGGATGTGACCTGTTATTCGTAGAAGAAGTTATAGAGAATTAATCGAGATATGTAAATTAGGGGATACCAGTGCCATAAAAGTAAGAGTTCTTTGTATGAGTGTATTGCTGTTATAAGGTTGTATAATCGTGTGGACATTAACACTTAAGACAGCAATCATAGTGATTAAGTGCAATCATCTAAATCTTGTGGCATTATGATTCAAATTAGTAATAACAGCGAACGTGTGTGCCTCAGTGTAGGGGCCTATATTGCATATAGCCTACAGTGTTTTGATGGCTGGTCTAACGATAATAAATTTCCAGAAGACACGGATATAGGTTAGGTGATATACGGGGGTGACGTGGACACGTAATTAGCTCGGAGTACGCCTCGTGTCTTGGTTTCTCTATCTACTGTTTTCACGCCCACCCTATAACGTGGGTCTTTGTGGTGTTGTGGTACGTAAGGGCGTCAGACGACTTTTGGTACACCAAAGGAAAATATAGAGCCAGAACAACAGGGAGAACTCGTGCATCAAACACCGTGTAAGAGTTGTTCGGTGGGAAGACCACCGCACCAACGCGAGCGTCCTCACTAATGCTAAGACAACCAGCATCGAGGCAATGATCATGCAGAATCAACTCCGTTGGACTGACTACTGTACCAGACGCATGGTTCGAGAACATGCGGTGACCAGAGGAAGCGATTCAAAACACTGCGACATATTATACGAAGAAAGGCCAAATCAACATAAACACTTGGACTTGGCTACGGACCGTGTGCTTTGGCATCACAGCATCCATCAGGCAACGGTCCAATTTGAGACCAATCACCTACTACATGAGGCGGATAAATGACAGAGGAGAAAGGAGAGGGAGATGTCTCAACACCTACAAGTCTCCCTTCCACCCGGAACTTCCTGCCCACACTACAGCAAAGTCTGCAATTCGATAACTGGGCTTCAGAATCATCTGATGACCCACGATTGATTCCTGGTGGACGTCACATCCTCGTTTCGAGGGACCGCTGATGACGATGATGAAATGTTGTGCATAGATTGGGTAGTCGAGAAGGATATTCAAGACAGGAGCATAAGGAGGGTGGACATAATACACCAACAGAGCATTACATGAGAAACGAATAAAAAATATCAATGCATATCGTCAGTAAGTCGACCCTCACAAACCATGCAAGCACAAAAGAGCCATATACTATAATGGGAGGGTATAAAACAGTAAACAGGGAACAAAACAGAAGGAAAAAGACTCGTAAAAAGCGATTTGTAAAGGGAAAACAAAAAAAACAATCAACCGAGACGCAGGGGACTACCAGCTGTCACTTGTGTATGATAACAACATCCGACCTGGGCGGCACGCGCTCTGAGTAAATCCCCAAAAGTGCTTTATCTTAAGAGCACCATATCATATTTAATTTTGACGGGGAGAAATTGTTATTTCACGCAGTATATGATGTGTACAGAGACTGCAATAAGGGCACATATTTACAAACAAGATGCATAACGTATGCCAAGCAAAACTATTTTACTAATTTATTTGGCATTTACATTCGGTGCATATCCATAATGTAAGAAGACAATTGCGTGTTATTCTTGGAAATTCGATATATTGTGGGGGGAGTGGAGAAGCAGGTCCTGAATAGTCCCATATGTTGCGCCACGCTGTAATCCGAGTAGGGGTGCGCAGTGACATCCCTATAAAAGCCCCTATACGAGCATATAGCGTCGCTGCGCACCTGAGCTTCGATGGAACAACACCCTTGATTCAGAGTCTTCCGTCTTATAATTCGCGACTACACAGACACCCGCATGATACAATAAACGCAAGTTACATTCTTACCGTGTATTACAGCCTGTGACAATATTGCAAATGAGTGGCTCACATAATTTCCATACATTTCAAAGACAAGTTGGTGTGACAATGATGTGTTACATCTGCTTAATTTGCTGACAATGTTCAATACCTTTGACCGTGAAGAAGCAGGTAAGTGCTCCGGTTTTCCACTTTCCGTTTCGCACCTCGACGGCGTCTCCAGGGAAACAGTCAAACATCAACTTAAACTCTCTCGAACACGGCTGCACCCCAAAGGAGTAGTCTTCGCCTTAAAAATATAAAGTCGAATATGGTTCACTAACTATAATTATTATTGAGTTTACAGAAGTATTTTATACGATCACCGGTGAAAATCGACGACGATATTTTACATGTACGAGTAAATCGTGAAGTATCACTTCTCGCGACTTTCAAATGTAGCATACAATAAGAATTTCAATGGTCAAAACAAAATATGACTTTCATTGCAGAGCATTTTATACAGAGCAATTGCATGCATGTAAGTTTAGGCAAGATGTCGACAAAATACGCTTGCAATTGGTATTCCTTGAAGTTAAGGAGAGAGTACTGCGAACTAGATAATACATTCTAAAACCGTACTGTGAAGATTGGTTTCCCTTTGTATGTACTCTTTGACGCTGGGTTTTGCTACTTCATCTTTGACGCCAATGACCACTTTGTCGTCGACAACCAGCATAGCAAATGTGACCCCGGGCAAGCTGTCAACAAAAGTGATTGATTAATGAGACGATGGATAACATGCGTTTTCATGAACAAATATTGGCCTCTCTCCCTTTCTCTCTCTTTCTCTAGCCTTCCCTCTCTCCCCTCCCCTCCACTCCACCTCCCCTCCTCCTCCACCCCCTCCCCCTAAAACTCCCCCTCCATACATGTAAAACTAAAGGAGATATGGGCCCATAGATAAACAAACAATTATAGTTATAGCCCTTCAGAAGACACAAGTACATTGTACCAAGCAATACAAACATAATATATCGGCACAAGAATGAAAAACTTAAGAAAGCCGAATCAGACTGAATCGGATCGACCGCAGCCACCATGGTGATGATGATTATGACGACGACGATGATGATGAAGATGACGACGATGACGACGATGATGAAAATGCAATGCATAACGATATATTACATTATTCAACATACCTGGCAATCCTGTCAACAATGTCCTCAATATTGGCGGACCCCTCACAGTCTGAGTCACAAGTATCTAGATCCTCATGGCTGCCATCACTCCGCCACTCAATGCTATCTTCACAGGGCTCTGGACAAAAATCAAATGAGCTTTTTTGATAACAAATCAGTGTCGCGCTCTTTCAAACTTGCGTGTGCTAATAATGTCCTTTATTACCAGCGCAATTTGTTTGCATGGAATGTTGTAAAACCGTACTCGTCCCAATAGAAAGACATCAGCGAAATACAAATTTGGTGCAACCGAAAGCAGCGAGGTTTGTGTTCGGTCGGCCCACTTGATACAGAGTGAATCAATGGTCAGCAAGCAACAGGGTACTAATATTAAGGTGGGAGTCCCTCCGAACCAGGAGGGCACATGTCAGACTTGGCACAGTTGTGAAAGGACTTATAGGTATCCCCACCTTGTACCATCCTGCGCCACGCCCTGTAGACAACACAATTCGCAGGAATTTAAGACAATTCTTTGCACAGGATCCTACGTGGACAAATTCGTTTTCATACCAAGGATTATTGTAGCGTGGCACTTCCTGCCACCAAACAATGTTGTCTTGGCTGAGTCAGTGGACGTGTTCCGCCGCCGACTCCGAGAGACCTCTTAATGAACGGGACTTGTTAATAGTGTAAATAATTAGCGAGAGAGAGAGAGAGAGAGGGAGAGAGAGAGAGAGAGAGAGAGAGAGAGAGAGAGAGAGAGAGAGAGAGAGAGAGAGAGAGAGAGAGAGAGAGATACAGAGAGATCATACGAGAAACGACTATGGCATCAAACAGCCTGAAGAAAACCAGAAGAACACAGGCACTAGGCCGAAGCAGACTGACTACACTTCTAGACCAACAGGGTAGAGAAATACATGACCAAGATTTCATCATGGAACGAATGGAGGAATTATACAGTGAACAGAGTGGCATAATTCACACCGACCCGAAATAGGTACCAGATATAACACCATGGGAGCAGCTCAAAGAGATATGAAAAATGGGAAGACATCTGGCAACGACCATGTAAACATTGAAACATTAAAAGCAGGAGACGATGCAATCTCGAAGACACTGGCTAAACCGTATACTAAATGCTTATCAGAAGGGCGAACACAAACCGCACAGAAGATGGCAAAGATGGTGATAATCTTCAAGAAGGGAAATAAGAAAGACTTAAAGAACTACAGACCGATATGTCTGTTAACAAACACCTACAAATTACTCACAAAGATAGTAGCGAATAGGCTAGAGAAGTCACCCGACGCTAACCAACCACGAGAGCAACCAGGATTCAGAAGCAGATACTCAACGACAGACCACATACACGTCGTAAACCAACTGAAAGAGAGAATATAATATCCCGCTCTACATCGCTTTCGTCGACTACAAGAAGGCTTTCGACTCTGTGCAAACTCAAGCAATACTGACCTCCCTTCAAGAACAGGGGATAGAAGACGTGTACACCAAACTCCTGAAAGACATCTACAACAACAATTCGGTGACAGTCCACACACACAAAAAGAGCAACAAGATCAAAACCGTATCGCCCAAGCTGTTTACGCCAACACTCGAACCCATATTCCGAAGACTCACCTGGGAAACCAGAGGCTTGAGGATAGACGGAGAATACCTCAGTCACCTACGCTTCGCCGACGACATACTCATATGTGCTACTACACCGCAAGAACTACCAAAAATGTTGCAGGAAGTAGCTGATGAAAGTGAAAAACAAGGCCTGAAGATGAACATTTCGAAGACAAAAGTGACGCTAGAAAATGACACACCAACATATATCAATACGACGCAGATAGAGAACGTTGACAGCTACGTCTATCTGGGACAGTGATACAATATCGGAGAAAACAACAAGACATGGAGATTCAAAGAAGAATCACCACCGGCTGGACAGCATTCGCCAAACACCGCGACATTTTCAAGGTTAACTTTGGAACCTGCTTGAAGAGACAAGTCTACAACTCATGCGTACTTCCAGCGATGACATACGGCGCGGAAACATGGGCACTCACCATCTAGGCAAAGAACAAGGTAGCAGCCGCACAAACAAAGATGGAAAGAAGTATGTTAAACATCACATATCGGGAGAAAAAACAAAAATCTGGGGAAGAGATAAGACAAAGGTGATAGAACAAATAAGAAGACATATGTGGACATGGGCAGGGCATATCAGCAGACTACGAGATAATCGATGGATGGACAACCTTGCGAAGGGAAACGATCTAGAGGAAGACCGGCGAGACGCTGGATAGACGAAATTGTACTGGAAAGGCACCATCTGACAAAGGATAGCGCAAGCCAGGCAGATTTGGAAACGATATGTTGAGGCCTTCGCCCAACTATATATATATATATATATATATATATATATATATATATATATATATGACACGGTCACGTGGTCACCTCGGCGTAATATCCTAACAGGTCTTTGATTCAGATCGCTGAGTGACTCTGCTGCCTGATTCAAATACTCGACATTTCTGTCAACACAGCCACCATTATGCACTTACCTGGTGTTGGCAGATGATCTTTCAGTAGAGTCGTTTCATTTTCGCTGTCGCTGTTAATGCTCCTTAAAATGTGGTCCTCAGCCTCAACAGTTGTCGACCATTCCTCTGTTGACCGGTTTAGGCTATCGCACGCGTCTACACTGGATGTTTGACTGTTCGTGCTACAATAACCGCATTCTGGAGTTGCTCGTCCTAGGGAGTAGGATTCCTCTGCGTGCGATTTTTGATTACTATGGATCGGCACCTTTCGTTCCAATATTACCTGTCTTTCGGGAGATTCCAAATGCGAGATGTTAGTCGGAAAGCCTAATTGTTGTTTTCTAGTTGTATTTTCTGGACACTTGACAAGGTTTTTTTGACCTATCGAAGCCAACATATTCCTGTTCCCGATATTCTCGAGTCGAGCTGTCGTTACTTCGCCAGAACCAATCATGTCGCTGGACACGGTGCTACTCACCGGTGTTTGTGTTTCGTGTGAATTGTAGACGATTGGGAAGAGAGACCGCCTGACTTCGGTGTCGTTGCTCGTTTGAAAAGTGTAGTCCCCATACATTTCGCAGGATGTTTCTTCGATTGCATTGGTGCATTTTTCTGACACATTAGGTCGATCACGATCACCTACAACACGAAATGTAATGTTTAGTAGATGTCCCTTGATACAAATTGTTTTACTTGGTTAATCGCCGAAAAACAATTGTGATATATAGAAGCCTACCATATCCGTTTATACGTCATTAACTAAATGCCACGCTCATGTGAACTGTTGTATGTTTTTACTCGACACTATAACATTTATCCATCTACTTTTTATCTTGTATTATTCATAATATATAAACATTTATTTTATTTAAAAAGTGCGCGCCTACGCATGTGCGCGTGTGTGTGTGTGCGTGCGCGCGTGTGTTTATGTGTATTACCTAAATATACACTGCATATGTTTTATCTAAGCAAACCTGGCCACTGATAAGAACACACACTATAATACACTACACTACACTACACTACAATACACTACACTAAACTATACTACAATACACTACACTCCACTACACTATACTATGATACACTACACTCCACTACATTATACTACAATACACTACACTCCACTACACTATACTACAATACACTAAACTCCATTACACTATACTACAATACACTACACTACACTACACTACACTACACAACTCTACACTACACTACATTACACTACATTACACTACATTACACTACACTACACTCCACTCCACTACACTACACTACACTACACTACACTACACTACACTACACTACACTCAATTACACTACATTACACTACACTACTCTACACTCCACTACATTACACTACACTACACTACACTACACTCCACTACACTACACTTCACTATATTCCACTACATTACACTACACTCCACTACACTACACTCCACTCCACTACACTACACTCCACTACACTCCACTACACTACACTCCACTACACTACACTACAATACATTCCACTACACTACACTACATTCCATTACACTATACTACAATACACTACACTACACTACACTCCACTACTCTACACTCCACTACACTACATTACACTACAGTACACTCCACTACAGTCCACTACACTCCATTACACTACACTCCACTACACTACACTACATTCCACTACTCTACACTACACTCCTCTACACTACAGTGGGAATAGATCAACAGGTAGTCAGACTGTAGATAACGAGGAGAGACGCGACAGCGATACAGGTGGTGAAAAGGTAGATACCACAGAGGCAGTTGGTAAAACTGTGAGACAGAAGACTGATGGAAGAAGACAGAGTGTTCAGCAAAAAAAACAGAAAACATGACAGGCGTAAAGGTGACAGGGGAGAATGTGACCGTCGTGAAGGAGGTAGCCGGGGAAAAGGGACGGGAGAGGAGAGAAGAAAATGTGATGGGAGGAAAGATGAAGGGAGGAAAGGAAATGAGAGTAAATGTGCTGGAAGAGAAGATGACAGGAAGAAATGGGACAAGAGAAAACGCGACAGGAAAGAAGGGAATGGAAGAGAATGTGACAGGAGAGAAGTATAAGTAAAATATGCAGTGATTGAGGGGGCAAGGAGAAAAGAGAGAGTGTTTATGGGCGATTCAATTCTGAGAAAAACAGACAAGACTATATGCGAGGGAAAGGACGTTGTTGTATGTCTACCGGGGGCTAGGATAGAGCATGTGACCGAAAGGGTAGAGAAGGTATTGGGGCATGGCAAGGGAGGGTCTATACTAGTAAACGTAGGGACAAACAATGCAGACAAGGAGGGAACAACTGGGATAGTTCAAAAGTACAGACATCTAGTGAGGAAGCTAAAGAAGACAAGAGTCGAACAGGTTGTTTTCTCAGGAATTTTGCCAGTAATGGGAGGAAGGGGGGCAACATACAGAAACTGTAAGAGGATGACGATCAACGCACTAGTTGAGCAGATGTGTGAAGAAGAGGGCGTCGGATTCATATATTTATGGGGGTACTTTGTTGGGAGAGAAGATATGTACATGAGAGATGGCCTCCATCTTAGTGGAAAGGGGGCAGAAGTATTCTCAAAGAATCTGCTGCGATCTGTTGACAGTGGGACAGTTTGCATCTATTTAAACTAAATTCGCAGGGGGGACTCGCAGAGAAGCCTGAAACAACTGGAGGCATAGATAAAGACAGCAAAAATAATTAAGCAAAGAACAGTCTGGAAAACTGTTCTGAAGCTGGATATAAATGTATTTGTTTAAATGCAAGGAGTGTAGTAAACAAAAGAAATGAACTAAACATTATGGTTGAAGATATCAAAGTAAAATCAGAAAGGAATAGTAAAAAGCAGTATAGGAGAAATTTCCACAAAGGAAGGTATAAGGACATGAGGAAATATTTAGCAAAGATAGACTGGAATAACACACTGAAAAATAAGACGGCAACAGAATGCTGGAATGTATTAAAGAGTGAAATTAAGTGCATAGTCGATAAATTTGTACCCTTCAAAAAACAAGAAAACGGTCCAAAAAGAAACACTTATCGAAAGAAGCCATTAGAAAAATTAAGTACAAACAAATGATGTGGAAGTCATACAGATGTACTGGAAATGATGAAGACTACAACAGTTATAAAGAAGCACTTAACCAAGCTACAGCTGAAATTAGAAATTCAAAGAGAAGCTATGAACAACAATTAGCTAGTAATATAAAACATGACAGCAAGAGTTTTTATGCGTATGTTCGAAGCAAACAGAAAGTTCAAGATAAAGTCGGTCCTCTAGAAGATAGTGCTGGAAATATAATATCAGAGGGATTCTTAATGGCAGAAGACCTGAATGAGTACTTTAGTTCAGTGTTTACCAGGGAAGATATTAGTTCACTGCCAGTACCAGAGGCTAAGTTCAAGGGGGCAGATTCAGACTACTTAGGACAATTAATTGTAACCCCGGAAATGGTAGGTAAGAAAATAAGGGCTATGAAGGATAATAAATCACCTGGAGTGGATGGTATTCCACCCAAACTACTATTGGAAATTGTAGAACAAATTAGCATACCGCTTGCAATTTGTCATTAGAAGAGGGAGTGGTTCCTTTAGAATGGAAAGAAGCAAACATTATACCGTTATTCAAAAAAGGTTCGAGAAACAAGTCAGAGAACTATAGACCAGTGAGTTTAACATCAATGATTTGTAAATTGTTAGAAAGACTAATTAAAGATCACATGGTGGATTTTCTTGTTAAACAAAACTTGATAAACCCATCTCAACATGGTTTTTTAAAAGCGAGGTCATGCTTAACAAATATGTTATGTTTTTTGGAAGACATCACTAAGTGGGTAGATGAGGGATCACCAGTAGATATCGTCTACTTAGATTTTCAAAAAGCTTTCGACAAAGTACCACATCAAAGATTACTGCTTAAACTAAAGGCCCATGGCATAGGAAATGGTATAATAAACTGGATAGAACAATGGTTGATTGACAGAAGACAACGTGTAGTAGTTGATGGGGAGGCTTCAAACTGGAAATCAGTATTGAGTGGGGTACCACAGGGATCAGTATTAGGTCCTATATTATTCTTAATATATATCAACGATTTGGATGATGAAATAATAAGCAAGGTGTTGAAATTTGCGGATGATACAAAAGTGTTTAGAAGGATTAAAAGTGATGGAGATAGACAGCATTTACAAGATGATCTTGACAGGTTGATCAAATGGTCTGAAAAGTGGCAAATGCTGTTCAATTTTGGGAAATGTAAATGCCTCCACACAGGACATGGGAACGAAGAAGTAGAATATACAATGGGGGGTACTGTACTAAGTACTACTGTAAAAGAAAAGGACTTAGGGTTAACCATTAGTGCTGATATGAAGGTTTCAGAGCAGTGCGGAATTGCAGCTTCAAAGGGAAATCAAATCCTTGGATTAATTAGGCGAAACATAACGTATAAGGAAAAAGAGCTAATAATACCGCTGTACAAAACAATAGTTAGGCCTCATTTAGAATATTGTATTCAAGCGTGGAGGCCATATCGCAGGAAGGACATAGATATGCTAGAAAGAGTGCAGAGGAGAGCAACTAAAATGATACCAAAACTGAGGGATCTTAGTTACGAAATACGCCTAAAAAAATGCGGTTTAACAACACTAGAGACCAGGAGATTGAGAGGAGATCAGATAGAAGTGTTTAAAATATTGAAGGGTTATGAAAATATTGATAGAAATATTTTTTCTCAGTTAAGAAAGATAGAAGGACTAGAGGACATGAACTTACATTGGCAAAGGAGCAGAGTAGATTGGATATAAGAAAGTTTTCATTTTCACAAAGGACTGTAAATGAATGGAACAGATTACCTGCTGATTGTGTGGGTGTTAGCGTGAATATGTTTAAAAATAAAATCGACACATACCTCAGACGGGCGGGATACACATAGATAAAAGGGTCGGACTCTCGATAAACCAAAGGGCTTCCTTGTCCACCTGCCACCTAGAGTTAATTCTCTGGGTGGCAATCTTGTTAAATCTTGTTAAATATTGACCCTCACATATTAGGTATAACCGAATCATGGGCAACCACCGATATATCAGATGCCGAATTGGGACTGACAGGATATGTAATGTTTAGGAAGAATAGGAAGAAGGGGAGGTGGAGTTATTTTATATATTAAAGAATCTATCCAGGCTTATGAAATAAAATTAGACAGAAAAGCAGATTGCGAAGAAGCTGTTTGGTGTAACATAGTTACAGGAAACTCAACGTTGAATTAGTTTATCGAAGTCCAAACATAAGCATAGAAGAGAATGAAAAAATACAACACTCTATAAGGGAAGTGAGCAAACGGGACTGTGTTATTATGGGGGATTTTAACCATGGGCATATAAAATGGAAATCTCTACAGAGTATGGGTAGTGAGGACCACAAGTTTTTAGTTTTAGTACAAGATAGTTTCCTTTCTCAACATGTGCTAGAACCAACCAGGGGAGAGAATGTGTTAGACATAGTTTTGTCCTCACAGAATGAATTAGTTGACAATGTCAGGATATGTGAGCCACTGGGGAATAGTGATCACAACCAGATACATTTTACCATCAAACTAAAATCAGAAAGGAATAGTAAAAAGCAGTACAGGAGAAATTTCCACAAAGGAAAATATAAGGACATAAGGAAATATTTAGCAAAGATAGACTGGAATAACACACTGAAGAATAAGACAGCAACAGAATGTTGGAATATCTTAAAGAGTGAAACTGAATACATCATCGTCAAAGTTGTTCCCTTAAAAACACGGGAAACGGTCCAAAAAGAAACACTTATCGAAAGAAGCCATTAGAAAAATTAAGTATAAACAAATGATGTGGAAGTCATATAGACGTACTGTAAATGACGAAGACTACAACTTTTATGAGAAGCACTAAACCAAGCTACAGCTGAAATTAGAAATTCAAAGAGAAGCTATGAACATAAAGTAGCTCGTAATATAAAACATGACTGCAAGAGTTTTTATGTGTATGTTCGAAGTAAACAGAAAGTTCAGGATAAGGTCGGTCCTCTAGAAGATCGGTGATTTGTAAATTATTAGAAAGACTAACTAAAGATCACATGGTGGATTTTCTTGTTAAACATAACTTGATAAACCCATCTCAACATGAGTTTCTAAAAGCGAGGTCATGCTTAACAAATATGTTATGTTTTTTGGAAGATATCACTAAGTGGGTAGATGATGGATCACCAGTATATATCAACTACTTAGATTTTCAAAAAGCTTTAGACAAAGTGTCACACCAAAGATTACTGCTTAAACTAAAGGCCCATGGCATAGGAAATGGTATAATTAACTGGATAGAAAAATGGCTGATTGACAGAAGACAACGGGTAGTTGTTGATGGGGAGGCTTCAAACTGGAAATCAGTTTTGACTGGGGTTCCACAGGGATCAGTACTGGGACCTATATTATTCTTAATATATATAAACGATTTGGACGATGATATAGCTAGCAAGGTGCTGAAATTTGCAAATGATACAAAAGTGTTTAGAAGGATTAAAAGTGATGGAGATAGACAGCATTTATAAGATGGTCTTGACAGGTTGATCAAATGGTCTGAATAGTGGCAAATGTTGTTCAATTTTGGGAAATGTAAATGCCTTCACACAGGACATGGGAACGAATATGTAGAATATACAATGGGGGTAACTGTACTAAGTACTACTGTAAAAGAAAAAGACTTAGGGCTGACAATTAGTGTTGACATGAAGGTTTCAGAGCAGTGTGGAATTGCAGCTTCAAAAGGAAATAAAATCCTTGGATTGATTAGGCGAAATATAGCATATAAAGAAAAATAAGTAATAATACCGCTGTACAAAACAATAGTTAGGCCTCTACCAGGTAATTTAACATGATTCTTGGATATGAAAAATGAAAGTTTCTAATAGTTAGGCCTCATTTAGAATATTGTATACAAGCGTGGAGGCCATACCGCAAGAAGGACATAGATATGCTAGAAAGAGTACAGAGGAGAGCGACTAAAATGATACCAAAACTGAGGGATCTTAGTTATGAAAAACGCCTAAAAGAATGTGGTTTAACAACACTAGAGACCAGGAGATTGAGAGGAGATCAGATAGAAATGTTTAAAATATTGAATGGTTATGAAAATATTGATAGAAATATGTTTTCTTCAGTTAAAAAAGATAGAAAGACTAGAGGACATGAAGTTACATTAGTAAAGGAGCAGTGTAGATTAGACATAAGAAAGTTCTCATTTTCACAAAGGACTGTGAATGAATGGAACAGATTATCTGATGATTGTGTGGGTGCTAGTAGTGTGAATATGTTTAAAAATAAAATCGACACATATCTCAGAAGGGCTGGATATATGTAGATAAAAGGGTTGGACTCTCGATAAGCCAAAGAGCTTCCTTGTCCACCTGCCATCTAGAGTTAATTCTCTGGATGGCAATCTTGTTAAATCTTGTTAAATCTACACTACACTACACTCCACTACACTACACTATAATACACTCCACTCCACTCCACTACACTACACTACACTACACTACACTACACTACACTACACTACACTACACTACACTACACTACTCCCCACTACACCACGTTCCACTACACTCCACTCCACTACACTACACTACACTACACTACACTACACTACACTACTCTACACTACACTACACTACACTACACTACTCTACATTACACTACACTACACTACACTCCACTCCACTACACTACACCCCACTACACTACACTACAGCGCACCACAGCACACCACATCACAGGACACTACACTACAACTCACGACACCACACGACACCATACCACACCACACCACAATACCCACAACAACACTACACCACACCACGATACACCACACTACACCACACCACCCCAAACCACACTACACTCCACTACATTACACTACACTACACTGCACTGCACTGCACTGCACTACACTAAACCACACCACATCACACCACACCACACCACACCGCAACACAACACACCACACTACTCCACACCACACCACACCACACCACACCACACCACACCACACCACACCTCACCACACCACACCACACCACAACACCACACCACACCACACCATTCCACACCACACCACACTACACCACACCACACCACACCACACCACACCACACCACACCGCAACACAACACATCACACTACTCCACACCTCACCACACCACACCACAACACACCACACCACACCACACCACACCACACCTCACCACACCACACCACAACACACCACACCACACCACACCACACCTCACCACACCACACCACAACACACCACACCACAACACACCACACCACACCACTCCACACCACACCACACCACACCACACCACACCACACTACACTACACCACATCACACTACACTACACTATATTTACTACACTACACTACATTACACTATAATTACTACACTACACTACACTACATTACACTACACTACACTAAAATTCAATGCAATACAATACAATCATTACCGTTCCGTTGGTATCTCATCCAGAACTTCCAGGGCCGGGAACACAATGCCATCTTACAAATGTATGAAATAATCAAAATAAACGCAGCAGTACCAGCGACGATAAAGATGTAATATGCTTCATTGTTCATTGCCTTGATCGACGACGTCGGTGTAGTCGTGTCTGGTAACGCATGCGACTTCGGTGTCATCCTAGATGTGTTATACTGCAGTCCTTCGTATATGTATCCTGGAATATTCAATTTTTGGAGGTTTATCCTAACAATACTTCAAATGTCGTGCTTAAATCTAAAATCAGATTAACTGTTTAATAGCTAACGTTACATTTCCGAGGTTGCCATTCGCAGGTTGATGTCAAATACAATACATCAAAACGTAATGTTAAACATTAAATGTCAAGCACGATAAAACGCCAAGAGGCGACAATGCACGTGTATACAAATTATACAACCCATGGACAACATATTACAAGTTTGTTTAAAGAATGTTGCGTACATGTTGGCATGTTTTCCTTGATTTCGACCTATTGTAGATTGGGCGATTATTGTATTATGTAAAAAAGACAATTCGCACCACGTGGTAGACAAATCTGAAAACTGGGTTTACTTTATTTTCGATACTCTACATTAAATCAAAATTATATTGTTATAGTTGTTTCTGAGATATTAAATAATGTTGTGTCTATTATCCGTAAACGTATGACTTTTCGTTCATGTTGTTGTAGGCAAACAATGTTACGAATGTGTATCAGATTGTTTTTAATGTTAAAACTATATAGTTTTTAATATGATGTTTCAACTTAATTTACGAATACAATTTCACGATACGTTCTTCAACACCAAAATGACCATGTCTCTGGAGAGTTGTGTAAAGTGGTATTTAATCTACACACAATCGTGTGCGGTTCTGGTATGTGTATTCAACAGTTCTGGAATGTACAAAATACCCTATTAGAGTGGATATGTCGATACGCATAATTCGTTAGAAACTCATAATGTTTACCTCCGCATCTCTTTATACACCATTGCATAGTGTCCTGTGAACACGGACAGCGGCACATCTTCGTACAGCCTGTTTTATTGATGCGAAACCTACGCCTATTCGCCATGTTGGTGATGTTGTCAGACTTGAATCTGCAAAGTAGTTGGACAATTGTCAATATCATCAAGTGATATGAAATTTGTCTTTAGAAAACGACGCTCCTTGAAACTGAACATGTTGCAGGTATTTCTGTAGGTATTTCTAAAACCTTTCTGCCATCAATTACAATTTGCTCGTATATTTGACCTCTTTATCGAATTGATGTTAACTATATTACTTATGTAATTGTGTCACCCACTTAGCTTGGTGACGTGATGTGCTGTTTCCACAGGTTTCTGTCTGTCATTGTGGCAGCCAGACAAGTCTCACTGAGGCCGGTGTCCCTCTCGATGGTGTCTCTCAGGGTCATTTTAGGGCGACCTCTTAGCTATTTCGTCGTGACGCATCACATGCCCTACCAGATGTAGACGTCGTGGTCCCACGATGCTAGAAACCACAGTAGGCTACCATATATCTCCTGGTTGGTGATTAGTTCAGGACCATTGTGGTTTGAGATGGAACAAATTGCAACTAAAGCTATTTCAAATGTTTTGACTACATTGAGGGTACCTATACAACATATTAAAAGTACACAGTGCTCAAAGAAAATTAGGGAAGTGACTCAAACCAAGGAATCAATATTTCCCATTTACCCCATGTTAAATACAATTGATACGTAAAACCGTGGCACTTACCCAGACAGCCCAGGATAGTACGACAAAGTTAGACATACTGTGGCAAAGGCCGTTCATGTCCGTGTCATGAAGGCCCTCGGGGTCTGGAATTATTATAAACTTTATTTGAGAAAAAATGAATATTTACGAAGTAGCATAAATCAATCCAGTTTCATGAAGATTGAAAGGAGGTATTCATAATAAAACTACATGAATATATCTATACAAACGACAGAACCTTACATCTGCAAACTCATGGATGAAAATCGTAATAAAATATGAATAATCTATTATATCTACACAAAACCCAGAACCTGACATATGCAGGTCAAACCCAGAGCACGCACGCGCAAAAGACCTGTGCAACGCTACTTTCACATTGTCTACAGGCCTGCGCTTACATTTCAACTAAACCATTTATGTTCTGACAAATCGATTTTAAAACTTTCCATCACGATGTTGTACTAATGAAAAACAAAGATGTACGCGTATTTATACACATATCTATCTGGGGAAACAAACTATAATAAAATGTAATGTAAGGATAATAAACATCAAGTGCTTTCCATATGGAGATGAGATATTTGGGAGCATAGGTCACCCGATGGCTGGATCTGGTTTGAAGGAGTTGCAATAATGTTCATTTATGCATCAACAGCAGTGGAACACATCCTGAGAGGAAATGCCATTTCCAGAGCGGTATGTGCGTATACACCTCTTGTTAGATGTAGTTAGAGCTCCTACTCTCCTGATCATTAGAAGCCCCCCTTCCTAATACCCACGATTAGCTACACCAGCGACTTGTTGATCCAATGGGTGAAATGGCATTAACAATAGCTGGTGACGTCGATCGAGATTTAGACGCAGTTCATGGGAAACTGGTGTCTCCATCTTGAAGCTGTATCAAAGATGCTAGCCTATCTGGCTATCTCAGGCATTCTATACGTTATATTAAGTCAGCAAAGCATTACTTGCAAACCATGCGGAAAGTATTCATGCGTCGCATGAAGACCGGCGGGGGACTGGCGAGGTGAATGTGGATAGCCGAGCAGCAACGACTGACCTGGCTGCTATCCATGCCAGCCTATGCAACAATAAATAGATCAGTGCAACAACATACAGCAGCACAAGTGAACAAAAGGGCAGGACCAAGTTGAGATAACATCGTGACATGAAAGAAACACTAACTCTATTGCTGGTGCTGGCAAACGGAAGTCCATCTGGAAATAACTCAACCTTGTGTGCATACCAGCTTCACAGTCGATGAGGATTGCGCGAGAAGGCCATTGCCCAGAAGATTACGGCGTCCACGATGGGTGTATCAGTGATGCAATATTAATTTATTTGGTGGTGGTTTCAAGTAATTTTACGTTTATTGAGACCGTGAATGTTTGATACAACCCCTTTACTAAATAGTGCGTTGCTGATGTGATTATATATTAAATCCTCCATTAATATGTCATGCACTACTACACCCGGTAAAGCTTACGATATTTAGACGAGCTTATGTGGTTATATGGTTATGTGGTTATGTGGTTATGTGGTTATATCGTCTCACTAATGTCGCTGCCGATGGTATGAAAACATGCAAGTCATTCTACCATACGCGAACGCGTGCATGTACCCATACGCGCATGCCCCTCCCCGTATGTACACGAACGCACGCATGCACGCACGCACGCACATACATACTCACACACGCGCGCGCACACAGTCGCACTCACTCACGCACACCCACACACACACACACACACACACACACACGCACGCACGCACACACACACACACACACACCTACCTACGTATACACATAATTATTAATCTACCGTCAACACAATTCATTCACCACTGAATGACAATTACGAATCAATTACACGAAACTTAAGTCCTTATTATATACATACCTCAATATTCTGATAGAACAACTATTTCCATTTCGCATGCAATTTGTTTTGTGTTTAGTTCCGTTTGTCTTGCTGTGTCATGGACGTCGTACACGGAAACTAGGTCACGCAGAAGGCACCATACCGCACAACATTGGTGTCCGTTGATTCGATGCATATGTCACGTGTAATTTTGGCTCAGTTAAACTTTAATGGAGGAATACGGAAGACGGCGTCAACTTCTTGAAACAAACGTTTCCGGGACACCACGATAAGGTATTGTTTTAATGAAGAGCCTACTATAATATTATGGTCAAAATATGTATCTTTGTTAACTCAAACGCATATATGCGTATGTTGATACATCGTAATCATCGCACTGTTGCTTTTGTAACTATTGTACGACCCCCACCTCTCCGCCGCCGTCACTGGTACCGTAACGCTATTCAGGGCATGTTATTTCCATTTTGTTTACACCTGCGGGCTTGCGAGCTTGCGGGCTTGCGGGCTTGCGGGCTTCCAGGCCTGTTGGCCTGCGTACGTATTCGCGTGCGTTCCTTCCTACGTGCCTGCCTGCCAGCGTGCGTGCGCGGCGCGCGTGCTTGCATGTTTATGTGCGTGTGTGGAATATTTAAATCTACCTCTAAATTTGAAAATGTCGACTTATCATTAATACCTATTCTCGTGACGAAATGTGCATGGTATTGTCATCAGTTATATTTGATAAATAAAGCAGTGTCAATCGAAATACATACACGTTATGTTTTACTGACATCGTCAGTTTTATCGAAATCTCACACCCCAACAAACATTGTGCGTTGGAGATAGATTACTTTACAGATCACTCCCTCACATATTTGTCCCTGATTCTCCCCAACACCGCCGCCGCACCCCGTGGTTTTGTTGTTGTCGTTATACCTTACACGAGGACAAAAATAGATCAGTAAGCTGACGTGGTCTCAGTTGGTTTTTTTCCGTCCGTCAGTGATTATAGCCCACGGCCTGAAACGCGGTCACGCGGTGACCGTCAACAAAACGAAACCCATACTACATAGCTGGTCCGCTGCATTTATAACGCTAGTCCCACATTTCCGTGTTTGCAGTTGTATTTCGTATAGGCGCACATGGACCATTCCATGTGTACGCAACCCAAATTCATGAAATGTGTTGCCCTCATCTCTTAGAATAAATCAATTTGGTGAAAGTCTTTGGTAAGATAAGCAAGAATCCAAAATTGTTTTATATTACAAGCTAATTTTTGTTCATAGCTTCTCTTTGAATTTATAATTTCAGCTATTGCTTGGTTTAATGCTTCTTTATAAATGTTTTGGTCTTCATCATTTCCGGTACGTCTATATGACTTCCACATCACGTGTTTGTACGTAATTTTTCTAGTGTTTCTTTTTGGACCGTTTCCCTTGTTTTTTAAGGGAACAAATTTATCGACAATGCACTAAATTTAACTCTTTAAGATATTCCAGCAATCTGTGCTGTCTTTTTCTTCAGTGTGTTATTCCAGTTTATCTTTGCTAAGTATTTCCTCATGTCCTTATATCTTCCTTTGTGGAAATTTCTCCTGTACTGCTTTTTACTATTCCTTTCTGATTTTACTTTGATGGTAACATGTAACATATACAATAACTCCGCCTCCCCTTCTTCTTATTCTATCTTTCCTAAACATTACATATCCTGTCAGTCCCAATTCGGCATCTGGTATATCGGTGGTGGCCCATGATTCAGCTATACCTATTATGTGAGGGTCAATATCTTCTACCATAATGTTTAGTTCATTTCTTTTGTTTACTACACTCCTTGCATTTAAACAAACATGTTTATATCCAGCTTCATAACAGTTTTCTAGAGAGCGCTTTGCTGATTTACTTGTTCTGTCTTTATCTATGTCTCCAGTTTCAAGCTTCTCTATAAGTCCCCATGCGAATCTAGATTAAATAGATTCAACCTGTCCCACTGTCAACAGATCGCGGCAGGTTCTCTGAGAAAACTGGTCCTCCTTTCCACTTAGATGGAGGCCATCTCTCATGTACATATCTTCCCTCCTAACAAAGTATCCCCATGAATCTGTGAATCCCATCCCCTCTTCTTCACACATCTGCTCAACTAGTGAGTGACGAATTGGGACTGACAGGATATGTAATGTTTAGGAAAGATAGAATAGGAAGAAAGGGAGGTTGAGTTATTTAATATATTAAAGAATCTATCCAGGCTTATGAAATAAAATAAGAAAGAGAAGCAAATTGCGAAGAAGCTGTTTGGTGTAACATAGTTACAGGAAACTCAACGTTATTAGTTGGGTTAGTTTATCGAAGTCCACACATAAGCATAGAAGAGAATGAAAAAATACAAAATGCTATAAGGGAAGTAAGCAAACGGGACTGTATTATTATGGGGGATTTTAACCACGGGCATATACACTGGAAATCTCTACAGAGTATGGGGAGTGAGGACCACAAGTTTTTAGTTTTAGATCAAGATACCTTCCTTTCTCAACATGTGCTAGAACCAACCAGGGGTGAGAATGTGTTAGACATAGTTTTGTCCTCACAGAATGAATTGGTTGACAATGTCAATATATGTGAGCCACTGGGGAGTAGTGATCACAACCAGATACATTCAGAAAGGAATAATAAAAAGCAATATAGGATAAATTTCCACAAAGGAAGGCCCATAGCATAGGAAATGGTATAATAAACTGAATAGAAAAATGGCTGATTGACAGTAGACAACGTGTAGTAGTTGATGGGGAGGCTTCAAACTGGAAATTGGTATTGAGTGGGGTACCGCAGGGATCAGACCTAGGACCTGTATTATTCTTAATATTTATCAACGATTTGGATGATGAAATAACAGGCAAGGTGTTGAAATTTACGAATGATACAAAAGTGTTTAGAAGGATTAAAAGTGATGGAGATAGACAGCATTTACAAGATGATCTTGACAGGATGATCAAATGGTCTGAAAAGTGGCAAATGCTGTTCAATTTTGGGAAATGTAAATGTCTCCACACAGGACATGGGAACGAAGAGGTAGAATATACATTGGGATACTGTACTAAGTACTACTGTAAAAGAAAAGGACTTAGGGTTAACCATTAGTACTGATATGAAGGTTTCAGAGCAGTGCGGAATTGCAGCTTCAAAGGGAAATCAAATATTGGATTAATTAGGCGAAATATAGCGTATAAGGAAAAATAATTAATAATACCGCTGTACAAAACAATAGTGAGGCCTCATTTAGAATATTGTATACAAGCGTGGAGGCCATATCGCAAGAAGGACATAGATATACTAGAAAGAGTACAGAGGAGAGCGACTAAAATGATATCAAAACTGAGGGATCTTTGTTATGAAATTCGCATAAAAGAATGTGGTTGAACAACACTAGTGACAAGGAGATTGAGAGGAGATCAGATAGAAGTGTTTAAAATACTAAATGGTTATGAAAATATTGATATAAATATTTGTTTCTCATTTAAGAAAGATAGAAGGACTAAAGGACATGAAGTTACATTAGCAAAGGAGCAGTGTAGATTATATATAAGAAAATTCTCATTTTCACAAAGGACTGTATATGAATGGAACAGATTATCTGCTGATTGTGTGGGTGCTAGTAGCGTGAAAATTTTTAAAAATAAAATCGACACATACCTCAGAAGGGCGGGATTCACATAGATAAAAGGGTTGGACTCTCGATAAGCCAAAAGCTTCCTTGTCCACCTGCCACCTAGAATTAATTCTGTGGGTGGCAATCTTGTTAAATCTGGTTAAATCTTTCATCGCTTGTGGCGGCCTGAAACACGCCTGACCTAGTTTTGGTATGTGTGAGTACACGTGGTTATAGCGCATTGTTTACGTCTTATCGTAGTATGGGTAGTATTAGGTACCACACCTTTCGATGCTACATTTCGATTTAGCAAGGGTTTCGTGAAATGCCTATTATTATATGATGTATATAATGTTAGTGACTCGTGGTGCGTGCGTGTGCGTGCATACGTGCGTGGTACGTGCGTGTATGTGGTGTGTGTGTGCATGCGCACAAGTGTGGATGGTATATTAAGTGTTATATAGCTGTTGTAGCGGCATTTATGGTATATCGTGCTGATACTTATATGTTGACAAAGACGGCATGTTGCAAGAGACGGAACTTCTTTATTGTATATGTACGCGTAGCAGGGCATACCACAACACCTCCCTTCTAAGAATGCAATGGTACTGGTTACTAACAAATTTGGATTACAACTCAAAGGTACATGTGTCGTCATGCTGTATCTCAATTACAACAATAAAATAAACGGCAACATATAATATTAGTGTGTAGGTATCCTGAAACATGCTTGTTTTAAGTAGGAACTACACACAGCATTCTAATAACAGCAAAACTGCTATCTAAACAGTAACTAAACAGTATAGCTAAACAATAGCTAAACAGTAGAACAGGTAATACAAGTTATACAACAGATTACAGATCAAGAATCTGAACTGGCTTGATCTGGCGACCGTAACGCGACACTTTCATGTTACTGGGCTCATCAGACTGCTCGACCTGAGGAGTAACTGATGGCTGACGGAGCTTTCGGAGAGCTCGGCGATTGCGACGGACTGTGCTATATTCACTATCTACAACATAGGAGCGAGGTGTACCTGGATTGGCATCGACTACTTTAGCCGAGCGTTTGATATCTGTAATCCACACATCGTCTCCTACAGTGAGCGGTTGAAGCTCCCTGACACGGTGCTTTCGATCAAAGTTTAGTTTAGACGAAACCTTCGATTCAGCCTCTCTCTGACGGATCTGTGCTGTATCTGGCAACTGAGGTTGTAACACCTTTGGATGGGCTGGGACCGTGGATGTCAGCTTTCTTCCCATCAACAGTTCACCAGGCGATACACCATTCGTAAGTGGTGACGACCTGTACGCTAACAACCCCAAGTACGGATCCTCTGCCTTTTTCATGATCGACTTGATCGTTTGCACGGCGCGTTCGGCGGCCCCGTTGCATTGTGGGAACCGAGGAGAACTCGTCACATGCTGAAAAAGGTACTCTTCCGCGAACTTGCGGAATTCGGCCGACGCATATTGCGGACCGTTGTCCGACGTCAGAACTTCTGGTATACCATGACGAGCGAAGTGTGATTTCAAGTGCTCAACCACCTCCCGAGTACTGAGTTCAGTGAGCAAAGAAACCTCCACAAAATGTGAGAAGTAATCTACCAGAAGCAGATACCAACGTTTCTTGCAGTAAAACAGGTCAGTGCCTACGTGCTCCCACGGTAGAGTCGGAAACTCTGTCGGCAACAGCGGCTCGGCAACATCATTAGCATGCGTGCGACATGTGTTGCAGTTTCGTACCATCTCGGCGATTCTCTGGGTCATACCAGGCCACCAAACGAGCTGCTTGGCACGCTCGGGACACTTGGTTATCACAAGATGGCCCTGGTGTAGACGCTGGAGAACGTCAAGACGTTGAGACTGTGGGATCACGATCCTGTTCTCGTACACAAGAACATCGTCGACGATCGTGAGTAGCCCTCGGTTTTCCCAGTACGGTCTGAGAAGAGACTGCACCGACGATATGTACGGAGGCCAACCTGCCTGCACATACTTTAGCACTTGTGCTAACACTTCGTCGTGAGCCTGAAGACGACGCATCTCGACTAAACGCTTAGGAGACGCACATAAGTTGACTGATTGTTTCGCATAGGACTCCACCTCTTCTACAAAAAGTTCGTCGACTTTCGTAGGACTGGCCGTGGACCGCGACAACGCGTTAGAGACAACATTCATTTTGCCTGGGATATACTCGACTGTGTATGAATATCTCATCATACGTAGGCGAAATCTCTGCATTCGCACTTGTAGCTTATCTAAGCTAATGTCATTGAACAGTGGGACCAATGGCTTATGATCCGTTTGAATTCGGACAGTGAGACCAACGATATAGTTGCGAAACTTTTCGCATGCCCAAACAATCGCCAGCGCCTCTAGCTCGATTGTGGCATATCGTTGTTCGGTCTCTGTCAACGATCGAGATGCTGCGCACACCAATCGGAGAGTACCGTCTCTCTGGACCTGAGATAACGTGGCTCCGATACCGTGACGACTGGCATCTGACTGAATCACTGTCTCCTTCGTTGTATCGTACACAGCAAGTTCAACGGACTTGGAAAGTTCGTTTTTGACGTCACAGAAGGCTTTCTCCTGTGCGTTACCCCAATACCACGTGGTATTGTTGCACAATAAGTCACGCAATGGCTGACTCAGCTCACTGAGCTTGTGCGAGAACTTACCCAGCTGGTTAGCCATGCCCAAGAAACTACGCACATCACTTACACACTCAGGAGTTTTGAAGTCATTCAGACCCTGTACCGCCTCCGGATTCGCGCGCACACCTGTGCTCGTTATCACGTGACCTAGGAATCTGATCTGACTCACAGCAAACTCACACTTTGATGCGTTCAGTGTCATACCCGCTTTCCGTAGTCTGTTCAAGACACATCGAACACGAACATCGTGCTCTTGGAGAGACGCTCCCCAAATGCAAATGTCATCCATGTGACAAACTACACCCTCGACACCATCTAGAATTTCAGACACGATCTTAGCGAATATTTCTGGACTCGAACTGAGCCCGAATGGTAGACGATTAAAAGCGAATCGTCCATGCGGCGTTAGGAGTGTTGTTAGCAATTTCGACTGATCTGACAGAGGGATTTGCCAGAATCCTGAATTTGCGTCTAGTTTAGTGAACACTGTACCACTACCTAGTTTGGCCAGACTGGCTTCTACGTCTGCCATAGGAAACACATTCCTGTGAACCCTTTTGTTCAACTCGGTGAAATCCACACATATCCTCACCGTTTCGCCCTTTGGGACCACAACCATGGGCGCACACCACTCTGTGGGTTGGTCGACTGAAAAATGACATTTTGCGACAACATGACATCTAGCTCTGCCTTCACCTTATCGACGAGTGGATAGGGTACATTGCGCGAGGTAAATACGGCGAACGGCTTTGCGTCGGGCTGCAACTAGATGTCGTACGCTGCTCTAACCTTTCCCAGACCCTGAAACATCTGTTTAAACTCTATGTTAAACTGGCTAGAGCTAACATGACTGACATTACACGTGATCAATCCGAGCTTCACACACGCATCTCTGCTCAACAGTGCACTAGTCTGGTCTACAACGTACAATCGCTCACAAAGTCTACGTGAATCTACGCTTAGCACACTGTCAAATTCTCCCAACACGGGTATACGCATGTTACCAGGGCCTATCAAACGCTTGGATGTAGGACGCCATGTCACGTGATCACACAATGTACTTGGTACAACTGATACGTCTGCCCCGCTATCTAACTTGAACCGCACTGGCACGTCTAACCCCTCAACAACGACTAGCTGAGTCCAACTATCTGAATTGCTACCAATCTCGCCCAAGAACGAAGCATCCTCTAGTTGGTTAACTCTGGCATTAGGCCTACCAGGTTTACGGGTTTTCGACTTACAGCAACGTGCATAGTGACCGACGGTACCACATTGATTACATTTAGCATTAACAGCAGGACATTTACCATTCTTATGCTTCACATAACCACATCGAGTACACGCTACACTAAGCTGAGTGAAGGTGTCACTGTTCATCTTAGTGTTCGACTGGTTAGATGGCGCCACACTCGGCTTGCGTCGACGGTTCGACTTCACTTCATCCACAGACTTTGGCAGGTTCAAGTCGCGCATTTGCTTCTCAACTTCCTCTGCTTAACGAGCCATGGAGACCGCTTTGGCCTCTGTGAGTAGACTGATGTCCATCCTCTGCATTTCCCGCGAGACAGTCTGATCAAGAATGCCGACGACTAGGCGATCTCTTATCTGCGTAGACCGATCAGGGAATTCACAACGGTCGGCTGATTCATTAAGTCCTCTTATGAATTGTTCGACAGATTCGCCCTCGGTTTGCATACGACGAAAAAATTTTGCCCGTTCGTAGATTACGTAACGTCGTGGGGCAAAGTAATTTTCGAATGCCTGTTTGACAGCACTGTAGACGCCTACTTCGTCCGCCGCTAGACCCAGACTGGAGAAGATCGACTCCGCCCGTGAGCCCATGATGTATATCAGGCTATCGATCTGCACGCTCTCGTCTTCTGTGTCCAACTTAGATACTCTACGGAATCTGGACCACCGACTGATCCATTCCGCCCAGTTTTCTGGTAGAAAGTCAAACTCTTTAGGCGGGTTAAACTTGGCCGCCATAACACACGGTGAGTTGTTCTAACTGGTCAGGCAGGTGAAATTCGTCTATAGTACCGTGCAGTCCAGCAGATGACGCGATCATCGCATTGCAGTCACAGCCATTTCTCTACACACAGTGCTTCATAGTGTGCTGACATCCGGTAGACGGCGTACGCGTCGCGCGTCCTCACACAGTGTCATCTAACGCGGCCGGTGTCACCACATCTAACGCGGCAGGTGTCGCCACGCGAAGCGAACAGCGCCATTTGTTTTCACTCAAGTTCCAAAACTCGAATAAACATCTCGCTCTATCTCGCATATGCCATCGCTTCCAAAGTTTGCAACACTCACTATTGGTTCTCTAGCGGTTGACGGTTCGGATCGTAATATCGGCCACCATGTTATATAGCTGTTGTAGCGGCATTTATGGTATATCGTGCTGATACTTATATGTTGACAACGACGGCATGTTGCAAGAGACGGAACTACTTTATTGTATATGTACGCGTAGCAGGGCATATCACAACATTAAGTATAGCCACCTATTTTGTTAAGTGTTGTTATTGAATTGTGCGCACATGTGTGGATGGTATATTAAGTATAGCCTACTAATTTTGTTTAAGTGTTATTATGGAATTGTCGCAATAACTATAATAAGCGGCTTGATAAATTGCACGGCACTACACGTATGAATATAAATGTGTAGTAGTATCATATTTACTATCATTTTTATTGTTATATTTTACTTACAATAACAGCGTATTGTATATTTTAAACTCGACTGAGTGCATTTCAAATCGATCAATTCCAGGACCGATTTCTTGTCTAAAGAAGATGGCGGACAACGAACGCGAATTTGAACTGAAGTGCGCAAGTCGCCCGGCTCTTCCGAAAATTTTTCCGGCGTATGGCGAGAAAGACCCCCGACAGTCAAACACGAAGGTTGAATACTATCAATTCAAAGTGGACAATAGTGGTGAAGTATTGGCCATCCATGAAGAGGGTATTTCCCTCGTAATACCCCCTGATGCTGTCCCGTTCGGTGACTTGTTGGATGGCATAATAAAGATCGGCATCCGACGTGGTATGACCTCGGACTCCGAAGAGGAGACGGGCTCAATCGCTCTCAGTCCGACTGTTACACTAGAGCCACATGGCCTTACTTTTCGCGAGCCCGTCTACCTATTTCTCCCGAGCTTTGCTGTCCCAAAACTAAGTAAACTACCCGACACGAAGCTGCTTTGCAGGTAAGCGCGACTTTTGTAACAAACAGAGTTTGGGGTCAGAGCACAGATAACCTTCCTGTTGTGTTGCAGAATAATATGGTACCTAGAAAGTGGTGATATTTGCAATAACAAAAAACCTGTTTGAAATATCATCACTTGTGAATAAACTAGATCAAGCATATTAGCATGTTCAGTGCTAATATATATTGGCAGTGAAACGACGCTTATTTAGATGAGTGTAGTTTGATGAATGATGTTTGCCATTCTTATTCACGTAACAAAACGTGGTTGCAGATAAAAGCATGGCTATTTAGGTAAAATTATGATGGGCTCCGTGCATAAATGCAGTAACATGCTGGCAGAGGCTGTGAAGTATTTTCAAAGTTTTCTGTGGTACAGTTTTGTAATAATCTGACAAAACGTTGTCATGGCCACCGATGGGAAAGTTAACAGTGCTCTGTGTCATAGTGCCTGTTATGATATGTAGCATACTTCGTTAATGTGCTCTGTGTTCGCATATAAGGGATGTGTATTTTGTGTGTATATGTATCCGCGGAGTTATGCATGTTTACAATACCATGGTCGTAAAGAAACCGAATTGGAATGGCGCACGCAGCGGAAAGATCTAGAAACACTCATTGGTAGTGGATTTTAATTATTTTACTTTGCCGCGTTGTTATATAATATTTACGAATACAAATGCATAGATAGGGATACAAAATCCCACCTTGTCAAACACCGTTAGATACACTAGAAAAATCAGAGGTTTTGGAACCCCATTTAATACAAAACATTTGGGTTCTGTACCAGTATAACAAGTAGGACAGGCACACTTCGATTAAGCAATTATTTAGAGTGTCTTGTGGTTCACTCTATCAAATATTTTAGATGCGTCTAAAAAGCAAGTATACACAACACTGTTGTAGCTTGTATAATACTGAATAACATTGTTAGTGCATATACACAATGAACAGTAGAATGTCCTTTCTTGAATCCAAACTGGTTGTCAGTCGTATTCAGATACGATTCCGTAAGGTCAAGCAATATAATTTCAAAGATCTTAGACGCAACTGTGACGAGCACTATAGGACTGTAGTTATTAACATCACTTTTGTCACCAGACTTGTTTTTGGCCAAGGGTATAATGGTAGTTTTAATAAAGTCATTAGGTAGATGTCAATGTGAGATAACACTAGTATAAAAATGGACAGTTGTATAGTTATGCACCTACCTACATGTGTAAAGTGTTCTGCAGATAGCCCATCGTTGCCACATGCTTTACCAGAATTCAATATATCGATATACTTTTGCACCATGCGATATGTTATGTGTATATCATTATATCACATAGCAATAACGTAAACCACTTATTCTTGTGTACCAACATTCTGTGCTACAGCGAAACAGCCGCTGACGAGCCAATGCATTGGCAATTGGCAGACGAAAGAAGCGACAAATCCATCGTGGCCGTGTATCCGAAACATGTGGTTGTCAAACTGAAGCACTTCTGTCATCTCAAGTATGTGACAGCGACAGGACAACAGCGGCCTCACGTGTACGTGAACGTGTTGGTGTTTGCCAGTTATCAACGCGACTCGGAGAAACTAATCCTGGGCATATTCGTGGTCAACAACGAACGACTTGAAGAGGTGAACGAAATGTCCAAGAAAACTTCCAACGTGCTCGAGCTAAGCATAGACAGATACCGCACATGTGTATTTGTCATCATCAATTGTTTCATTCGTAGGCCTACTACCAAATTTAATAACTCAGGATCCGTACGACACTAAAGTAAATGAAAGTTTTCCGTTTATTTATCTTGGAATGCATCGACATTTGCTAGTTTTATTTGTGAACGATTTTCCATATGATGTTGATATCCAATAGTTTATTTTTTAACAAATGTGTCTACGTTATGATCCTAGGTACATTCGAGTATGTCAGGATGTAATTTTAATTGTCACAACAAAGACAAACAGTATTTGAGTATGTCAGGATGTAATTGTAATTGTCACAACAAAGACAAACAGTATTTGAGTATGTCAGGATGTAATTGTAATTGTCACAACAACGACAAACAGTATTCGAGTATGTCAGGATGTAATTGTAATTGTCACAACAAAGACAAACAGTATTCGAGTATGTCAGGATGTAATTGTAATTGTCACAACAACGACAAACAGTATTTGAGTATGTCAGGATGTAATTGTAATTGTCACAACAACGACAAACAGTATTTGAGTATGTCAGGATGCAGTTGTAATTGTCACAACAACGACAAACAGTATTTGAGTATGTCAGGATGTAATTGTAATTGTCACAACAACGACAAACAGTATTTGAGTATGTCAGGATGTAATTGTAATTGTCACAACAACGACAAACAGTATTTGAGTATGTCAGGATGTAATTGTAATTGTCACAACAACGACAAACAGTATTTGAGTATGTCAGGATGTAATTGTAATTGTCACAACAACGACAAACAGTATTTGAGTATGTCAGGATGTAATTGTAATTGTCACAACAACGACAAACAGTATTTGAGTATGTCAGGATGATTGTAACAACAACGACAAACAATTGTCACACAACAACGACAAACAGTATTTGAGTATGTCAGGATGTAATTGTAATTGTCACAACAACGACAAACAGTATTTGAGTATGTCAGGATGTAATTGTAATTGTCACAACAAAGACAAACAGTATTTGAGTATGTCAGGATGCAGTTGTAATTGTCACAACAAAGACAAACAGTATTTGAGTATGTCAGGATGTAATTGTAATTGTCACAACAACGACAAACAGTATTTGAGTATGTCAAGATGCAGTTGTAATTGTCACAACAACAACAAACAGTATTTGAGTATGTCAGGATGTAATTGTAATTGTCACAACAACGACAAACAGTATTTGAGTATGTCAGGATGCAGTTGTAATTGTCACAACAAAGACAAACAGTATTTGAGTATGTCAGGATGTAATTGTAATTGTTACAACAAAGACAAACAGTATTTGAGTATGTCAGGATGCAGTTGTAATTGTCACAACAACGACAAACAGTATTTGAGTATGTCAGGATGTAATTGTAATTGTCACAACAACGACAAACAGTATTTGAGTATGTCAGGATGTAATTGTAATTGTCACAACAACGACAAACAGTATTTGAGTATGTCAGGATGCAGTTGTAATTGTCACAATAAAGACAAACAGTATTTGAGTATGTCAGGATGTAATTGTAATTGTCACAACAACGACAAACAGTATTTTAGTATGTCAGGATGCAGTTGTAATTGTCACAACAACGACAAACAGTATTTGAGAGTGTCAGGATGTAATTGTAATTGTCACAACAACGACAAACAGTATCTTAGTATGTCAGGATGCAGTTGTAATTGTCACAACAACGACAAACAGTATTTGAGTATGTCAGGATGTAATTGTAATTGTCACAACAACGACAAACAGTATTTGAGTATGTCAGGATGTAATTGTAATTGTCACAACAACGACAAACAGTATTTGAGTATGTCAGGATGTAATTGTAATTGTCACAACAACGACAAACAGTATTTTAGTATGTCAGGATGCAGTTGTAATTGTCACAACAACGACAAACAGTATTTGAGTATGTCAGGATGTAATTGTAATTGTCACAACAACGACAAACAGTATTTTAGTATGTCAGGATGCAGTTGTAATTGTCACAACAACGACAAACAGTATTTGAGTATGTCAGGATGTAATTGTAATTGTCACAACAACGACAAGCAGTATTTGAGTATGTCAGGATGTAATTGTAATTGTCACAACAACGACAAACAGTATTTGAGTATGTCAGGATGTAACTGTAATTGTCACAACAACGACAAACAGTATTTGAGTATGTCAGGATGCAGTTGTAAACAACGACAAACAGTATTTGAGTATGTCAGGATGCAGTTGTAATTGTCACAACAAAGACAAACAGTATTTGAGTATGTCAGGATGCAGTTGTAATTGTCACAACAAAGACAAACAGTATTTGAGTATGTCAGGATGCAGTTGTAATTGTCACAACAACGACAAACAGTATTTGAGTATGTCAGGATGCAGTTGTAATTGTCACAACAACGACAAACAGTATTTGAGTATGTCAGGATGTAATTGTAATTGTCACAACAACGACAAACAGTAATTGAGTATGTCAGGATGCAGTTGTAATTGTCACAATAAAGACAAACAGTATTTGAGTATGTCAGGATGTAATTGTAATTGTCACAACAACGACAAACAGTATTTTAGTATGTCAGGATGCAGTTGTAATTGTCACAACAACGACAAACAGTATTTGAGTATGTCAGGATGTAATTGTAATTGTCACAACAACGACAAACAGTATTTGAGTATGTCAGGATGCAGTTGTAATTGTCACAACAACGACAAACAGTATTTGAGTATGTCAGGATGTAATTGTAATTGTCACAACAACGACAAACAGTATTTGAGTATGTCAGGATGTAATTGTAATTGTCACAACAAAGACAAACAGTATTTGAGTATGTCAGGATGTAATTGTAATTGTCACAACAACGACAAACAGTATTTGAGTATGTCAGGATGTAATTGTAATTGTCACAACAACGACAAACAGTATTTGAGTATGTCAGGATGTAATTGTAATTGTCACAACAACGACAAACAGTATTTGCGTATGTCAGGATGCAGTTGTAAACAACGACAAACAGTATTTGAGTATATCAGGATGCAGTTGTAATTGTCACAACAAAGACAAACAGTATTTGAGTATGTCAGGATGCAGTTGTAATTGTCACAACAACGACAAACAGTATTTGAGTATGTCAGGATGCAGTTGTAATTGTCACAACAACGACAAACAGTATTTGCGTATGTCAGGATGCAGTTGTAATTGTCACAACAACGACAAACAGTATTTGAGTATGTCAGGATGCAGTTGTAATTGTCACAACAAAGACAAACAGTATTTGAGTATGTCAGGATGCAGTTGTAATTGTCACAACAACGACAAACAGTATTTGAGTATGTCAGGATGCAGTTGTAATTGTCACAACAACGACAAACAGTATTTGAGTATGTCAGGATGCAGTTGTAATTATCACAACAAAGACAAACAGTATTTGAGTATGTCAGGATGCAGTTGTAATTGTCACAACAAAGACAAACAGTATTTGAGTATGTCAGGATGTAATTGTAATTGTCACAACAACGACAAACAGTATTTGAGTATGTCAGGATGTAATTGTAATTGTCACAACAACGACAAACAGTATTTGAGTATGTCAGGATGTAATTGTAATTGTCACATCAACGACAAACAGTATTTGAGTATGTCAGGATGTAATTGTAATTGTCACAACAATGACAAACAGTATTTGAGTATGTCAGGATGTAATTGTAATTGTCACAACAAAGACAAACAGTATTTGAGTATGTCAGGATGTAATTGTAATTGTCACAACAACGACAAACAGTATTTGAGTATGTCAGGATGCAGTTGTAATTGTCACAACAAAGACAAACAGTATTTGAGTATGTCAGGATGCAGTTGTAATTGTCACAACAAAGACAAACAGTATTTGAGTATGTCAGGATGTAATTGTAATTGTCACAACAACGACAAACAGTATTTGAGTATGTCAGGATGTAATTGTAATTGTCACAACAAAGACAAACAGTATTTGAGTATGTCAGGATGTAATTGTAATTGTCACAACAAAGACAAACAGTATTTGAGTATGTCAGGATGCAGTTGTAATTGTCACAACAAAGACAAACAGTATTTGAGTATGTCAGGATGTAATTGTAATTGTCACAACAACGAAAAACAGTATTTGAGTATGTCAGGATGCAGTTGTAATTGTCACAACAACGACAAACAGTATTTGAGTATGTCAGGATGTAATTGTAATTGTCACAACAAAGACAAACAGTATTTGAGTATGTCAGGATGCAGTTGTAATTGTCACAACAAAGACAAACAGTATTTGAGTATGTCAGGATGCAGTTGTAATTGTCACAACAAAGACAAACAGTATTTGAGTATGTCAGGATGCAGTTGTAATTGTCACAACAAAGACAAACAGTATTTGAGTATGTCAGGATGTAATTGTAATTGTCACAACAACGACAAACAGTATTTGAGTATGTCAGGATGTAATTGTAATTGTCACAACAACGACAAACAGTATTTGAGTATGTCAGGATGTAATTGTAATTGTCACAACAACGACAAACAGTATTTGAGTATGTCAGGATGCAGTTGTAATTGTCACAACAAAGACAAACAGTATTTGAGTATGTCAGGATGCAGTTGTAATTGTCACAACAAAGACAAACAGTATTTGAGTATGTCAGGATGTAATTGTAATTGTCACAACAACGACAAACAGTATTTGAGTATGTCAGGATGCAGTTGTAATTGTCACAACAACGACAAACAGTATTTGAGTATGTCAGGATGTAATTGTAATTGTCACAACAAAGACAAACAGTATTTGAGTATGTCAGGATGCAGTTGTAATTGTCACAACAAAGACAAACAGTATTTGAGTATGTCAGGATGTAATTGTAATTGTCACAACAACGACAAACAGTATTTGAGTATGTCAGGATGTAATTGTAATTGTCACAACAAAGACAAACAGTATTTGAGTATGTCAGGATGCAGTTGTAATTGTCACAACAAAGACAAACAGTATTTGAGTATGTCAGGATGCAGTTGTAATTGTCACAACAACGACAAACAGTATTTGAGCAAAACCTAATGACTAGTTCAAAATGGAATTATAGTAAAGAAGAGGAAGCTGATAACATGAGCAGTCAACGTAAAGTGGATGTAATCCAATTAGAAAACATGAACAGTCCAGGTAATACGTATAATGCAAGCGGGTGCCAGTAATTACATTGACATTCTAATGAAATGACTTTCACTTTTCAACAGTTTTGTACAGTTTTATTAAAAACAAATATTAAACCTATCCAATGCCAAACTACTATTAATTTTGGTCAAAGAATACATAGTGTATAACAGCCTCCACACCATCAATGGAACAACACAACATTTCTTTAAGGTGGCTCATTGATCACCACTCTGTTCTGTCAGGTAGGACAACGACGTTCTAGAAAATAGAGCACAACAGAAATACGGAAGTAAATAACTGTAATTGACTATCGTTGTGTATGATGAAATACATCGTCAATTTGTAGTTCAGAGGTCAATGGCCCAAGGTAGTGAAGGAACGTAGGAAGAGGCGAATGGGCATCGGCGCCTCGCAGATGTCCTTACCATGATCGAACGTTAAGGTATTCGTAGGTCTACATAAATTGTTGATTTTGGTACTGTCTGCAGGCCATGAGACGCGGCCGTAACGACTATGACGTGTTGCTGACGCAAGAAGACTTTGCTGTTTTCACCGACGATGAAGCTGAACCTTGTGTGAACGTTGGAATATGTGACTTACCCGAAAACACGAACCCACCGTCTCCAGCTATGCCGCAAGTATGGATATCAATGAAAATACAGTCACTGTACAGTAAATTCGACATGGATAAATGTAGAGTTGTAATTCGAATGGACGGATCTGCCAATGAGCAATATGTAAAGCGGTCTGAGCAGTCCTAAATAGACTGGATATCGCACTAAAACATTACCTTTTCTGTAATAAACATTACATACACAACATTTCCTGTTGCGTTTTAACATATTAATAATACGTTGTCCATACAGACAATAACAGTTTATTGGGTCCCGTTAATACAATTATTGTATTCGGTATAATACCTTTGAGAATACAACTTGTGTTTTTTATAAAACACATTGTTTATTTATGATTGTTTGTCACTAGGAGATCGCGACTCAAGACATATTCGGTGGGGCAGTGCGTCAAGTCCGTGTGACAATCCCAATGCGTGACACACATGGTGCCTTGCAACCGTCGCTGGACTGCAACATCAGTTTACGTCAGACGGGAGGTCTCAATCGACGTATTTACATCACTAGGGACATCAGACGGGTAGGTAGATTACCAACCACATTTTACCAGCCCACATAACTGCTATAATGTTCTTGTTATTTTCAATACCGAAATGTTAAACAATATGTAGTGTTGGTGTAGCTGAAACATAGTCGCCGTTTGCGTTGAATAATACAGACAGGAGCAATATCTGAAATTCAATTGAGTTCATTCCGATGTACATAACTTATTTTCTTTCTCATTCATTAGGTCACTCACTCTCATTCAATCATTCATTCATTTACTTTCACTCACTTTCACTAACTAACTTGCTGTCTCTCCCTCTCTTCCTGTCTCTTTTCCCTCACCTCCCTCTCTCTCCCTCTCCTACCCTCTTCTTCCCTCTCCCTCTTTTTCCCCCATCTCAACCCCCCTTTGTCTCTTTGTTTTCGTATTTCCCTCCCCCTCCGTTTATCTCTCTCTTACTTTCTTTCTCTCTCTTTCTGTCTCCCTATTTCCCTTTCTCTCTGCCTTTCATTCACTCGCTTGCTCATTTGCTCACTCGCTCACCCATCCACCCACCCCTTCCCACCCACCCTTCCCACCCACCCTTCCCACCCACCCACCCACCCACCCACCCACCCACCCACCCACCCACCCACCCACCCACCCACCCACCCACCCACCCACCCACCCACCCACCCACCCACCCACCCACCCACCCACCCACCCACCACCACCCACCTCACCCACCCACTCACTCACCCACCCACTCATCCACCCATCCACCCACCCATCCACCCATCCACCCACACACCCACCGACCCAAACAACCACCCAACCACTCACTCACTCACTCACTCACTCACTCACTCACTCACTCACTCACTCACTCACTCACTCACTCACTCACTCACTCACTCACTCACTCACTCACTCACTCACTCACTCACTCACTCACTCACTCACTCACTCACTCACTCACTCACTCACTCACTCACTCACTCACTCACTCACCCACTCACTCACTCACTCACTCACTCACTCACTCACTCACTCACTCACTCACTCACCCACCCACTCACTCACTCACTCACTCACTCACTCACTCACTCACTCACTCACTGCAGTCGTGCCAAGTCGCCTCTGTCCTTCATTGCCGTTTGCAACTCGCCAAGCTCCAACTCTATAATACAATAATTATGCTCTCACAGACGGTCTATAAAGCAAATATTAACTGGTCAGCATGTGTTCTTCTTCCATGACTGGCTGCTACAGGATGGCCTTAGATTGCGATTCATCATTTCTGTAACGTGCCCAGCTAAGCACATCCTTCCGTTTTGTATATTCTTATTTCGTCAACGTTATATAAGTATTTTTTAGCCAATAAGTGAGATTATGTGAAGACTGAATGTGACAAGTTTGCCGATGATTCACCTCCGAGTTAGAGCACAGATTCCACCACAGCCGTGAATAGACGCAGGTTAGCACTGCGGTGAGGTGCATATTTCCATGTTTCTTAGATCAGCATTGTCACATTGTTCCTATCTCGTTTCCAGATTACGCCTGGTGCGCCTGGAAGTGCCGAAGCCACAGCCTTGGCACCTTTGCCAATGTCGAAGGAAGAAACTGGTGAGAGCTGTGGCCCAGCCATCCCAGCAACGTCGGTCGGAGAGGATAAGCCCAAGTTATGTGTCACACAAAGCTACAAGGCGATTCCACCACACCTCAAACACAGCCTTAGAACCTCCATGACATTAGAAGACAAGATAGTTCTTGCAGTAGCTCTGAAAATGGATAGGAATGCAGATGTCGACGAACTTCTGGTAATGTGGGAAATTGTGCAAGGCAGGATCGACCTGTTGATCGGATTGGCCAACGTCTTCAGACACGTTGGCCGCAATGAAATTGTAGCTATCATTAAGCCTTACATATGAGTCGATGGTAACCTTTGGAGGAATGCTAAGTCTTCAATATATGATGGTTATCATGTATCCGAGAATGTCTAGAACAATTTAGTACTAGCAACGATACTCAATGCCATGAACATGTTTAATATGTTTATGATTGGTCATGTATGCACTTACTTACAATCTAAACTCTCCAAACATTATCTTGTTTGCTTTTATAATGTAATACACTTTTGAAATATTTGCAGCAGCAGCAGCGCATGTTGATTCGTACACAGAGAACAGTTTTGCAATGATTGTGAATATTATTTCCAATGATGATGATCACAATTGTTCCAATTAAGAAAGAAATGAATATGCATTGTACTATTTTATTGGATGCACATATTTAAAAATAACACTTACATGATATATTCACATCAATTTATCTTGTTGTTAAGCGTGTTTATATTATAAGCGATATAAATAAAATGTCCATATAAACACAACGTTATTGAGGCGATCTTGTTCTACAGATGCTTGCAAATACGAAGGATCAACATCACCTTAATTACTGAATGCGTGTTCATATCTAGCCGCAGTTATAATATCAATTGATAATGTGATGGGTAGACTCAGGAATTACCTTTTCATCGTATCGTTTAGCAGCTGTTATGAAGTATCTTCTGTCGCATATCCATGAATAGAGTTCTGTTCCACCCGGATCGGTGTGTTGTGCTGTTCGTAGATTAGTTGAGTTTTGACGGAGTGGGATCAATTGAACCTTAGTGGTCAAATTTCATAAGATATATTTCCCGTGTGTCTTAGTCATTCAGTTCCTGTTCGGTCGAGAGACCATCGTCTCATGCAAATTTTTCGGACATTTTGTTCGATCGTCATTCCATGAACTCTGTATTCCCCAGTCCACGCTTTACTCGTTGCCCTTCTTCGGAACACTTTGGCGGCATACTACGACGTCGTGGAACGGCTGCCAGCATTCCCCTGGTTTCTAGTGATTCGTTCAGATCCTCGGTCAGCCTATCAAGCAGCCCCACAATGTCATCGAAACATTGGTAGTAGCTATGTCAGTCTCCACTCTGATACTCCAGGGCCCCGTCTGCATTAATATCTCCAATAGCAGAGCTGAAATTGCGAAAAAAAAAGAGATAGGGCCTACTGTTTCGTTGTTCTAAACAATATCACAGAATATCTTCCATAGAAACTGATAGGTCGACTGAATACCGGCCAAGTTTAAACTGCGATTGTCTCAACTGAAGAACAGAATCGCATATGTTATACAGTGTTATCCGCTTGATAGATGTAAAGTAGCCGTCGATTCGGCACCCTCCTGACCCGGCGCCCCGTTATAGTGCACTCCCTGCCTCCGGGGCAATACGCCACTGTGCAATTACTAAATACTAAATGTCTTACATATGGAATTGCAATTGTTGCACCAGTTTCTTTAACAAAATAAGTCATTTCTGGATTCAATCAACAATCTTTACAACACATAATTTAATTATAATTATTAATTGTTAATTCATTGACAGTGCTATACAGTGCAGGGGTTTTCGGGACGCAAGATCCTGTATCCTATACGCATAGAAACAGTACCCGGACGCGTGCACAATAATTGTTGCGTCCCACGGGACGCATGCGTATCAATGACATATAACAAAACTATACATTGATTATGAATGCCTTTAACATGGTAGTTTATTACCGAATCAGTTCGTTTGGCATTTTTTTTACGAGTCCTTCCAAATAATCATTTCCGTAGGCGTATGCTTCCCAATTCTGAAGGATGCCTAATCCTCCGTATGGCGCCGCCATGCACGTAGCTTTGCAAAAGGGCCTCTAGGGACTGAATCGCGAACCAGAATAACCTTCCAATCCTTTCGCATGTCCGTTCAGGCTTATTCGTTTCAGTGCAGTCGCTGTGCGGTTTAAGACTTCCTAATTTATTAGAGCTATAGCGATGAAAAACAATGCGACGTACTAAGTTCTCGTTGTTACCACCAATCAAATGATTTGTACGGTAATAATAGAGAGTGCAAGCACTCGCGATCCCGACTTCCATCCCGGGGCAGAGCGCGCCAGTCGCTCGTCCAACAATCGCACCGATTTGATACCTCAGTGTATTCATGCCATCATTCCACATTGTTTCAGATATGCAGTACAGTGTTATAAAGTGTTGTGATTTGAGGGCACTTTTTGAGGCCCAAATAGCGGTCCGGTTTGCGTCAACATGTGATTTATTAATATTGCTTGTTTCAAGTGCGGCGCGCAGTAACACGCGACCGCAGCGCACGCACTGATTCAAAACTATATTCCTGAAACGATGTGGAATGATATAAATTGTGATATTTATAAAACAATACTTACAATTAAAAAATAGCTACAGGCTTGGGACCCCTTCAAAAGAAGGTTGGGGGTCCCGAGGACCATTGAACTCAAACATCCAGGTAAACCCCTGTTAAACATTAAAGCGATTCTTTGTAAGCTAATATACATTCGAGCTATGCTGCATCAAAACGTAATAATTTCCAATAAATACTTTCTCTGCTACTTATGTATTGCATAATTTGGGTGTTATCTGTGCAAACAGCCGGTAAATAATTGTGTTTACGCGAATAATGTTGAGCTTGCTGCCACGTGGATGATTAATTATGCAGCCCGAGTATAATGAATATTCATGCCGCGCAGTAAACCACACAAAGACCGTTGACGTCACACACACCGCCAAAATGTCAGATTCCGAGGTGAGTTGATTCAAGTAATGGCATTGTAAATAAGCAATTTGTAGACATATGTATATTGACACCTAATTTTATAAGTGTAGGAAGCGTATGTTGTTTATTTATCCTGCCGTAAGCCGAATAACGTTTCGATTAAGTAGAATTATAACGTCCGAAGACGCGGGCGGCTGCAGTCGGTGTCAGCAGCCGCTGGGACTGTCACTGAGTCTGTCGAGCCTCTACAACATGCAGTAACTAGCCTAGCCGTAGGCAAGGGTCTCGCCTTTCTACTTAATAAAACTGCATTGTCCAGTATTTGACATGCAGTGAACGAAAATGCACACTAAAATATCAGTATATGCAACCGTAGCAAGAAGATTAACCTGGTCGTGGATGTTATTTTTTGCCTAAATCTGGGATTTGGGTCTGTGTGTCTATTGGTCTGGCATTTCCAAATTCCAGTCATCCGTTTCTGAAAAATTGCCGTTTCCCCATTTATTTGAACCGAAACATGAAAATGTGAAATTCGTACGATCACAAACTGTTTCTAATGCTGCAGCTACGATTGTGACGGCATGTCATCATTCAATGTACACTTTTCAATGGCCCACATATATAATTGTATACAACATTAATTATTAGAGCAAGAATAAAGGAAAACATACATTGCACTCTGAATAAGGTCAAACCTACAGGGACCCATGATATGGTAAGTGGAATTTCAGATAACTAGAAAGTTATCAGAAGGTCCCCTTATTGGGACTTTTGCCCAGGATCGAGGAAAATATTGACTTAACTTAGCGAAAATTCTCTTATGTGAGTTCCAGTTATCTGGAGTGCACTGTAGATGACCACTGCATACAGGTGATTATGTAGAAGCAAATTAAAAGTTGGCCAAAGTAATGGATTGGGATTTTAGTCTGACTGAATCAGCATAATAAGGTTCTCTTGTATTTCTTTTCCATTTAGCCTGCTGTACATTTGGTGATAAGTTCCGTAATCTAATATGTAAAGTGAATTAATCTGCACAGTGTAGAATGAGTTAACTCATAATTAGGCTCAGTTTCCTTAATTCAAATTTGTTTATTTGCAGGAACGTTGGAAATAACTGAGCTGTTGGAAAGAGAACATCGAAGAGCTCTAATTAACTCGGCGTAGCTATTCGAAGTCTGACGGACAGTCGCCGCCGATGAAAATGAACCTCTGCCCGTTTTTTCTCAAACAGGATAAATGACCAGTCTTTATTTCAACGTTGAGACGGAAGACCTCTCCATTGAGTAAGAAAAAACCTTGACATACATAGCAGGATACATGGCCATACATTATACTTATAACTCCAAGTAAGGAACTATCGTCAACAGTTGAAAACATGGAGCGAGCTTTCAAGAAAACAAGCCACGCTCTATATATGGATAAAGTCCGAAGTAGATTGCGCCGTCATCTCGTCAAAGAAATACCCGAAGACTCAATTATATGTCCTGCCGGAATGTGCCCGCTGAAAGATTATGTGTTGAACTTATTTATCAACATTTCCCTCCATGCTTTGTTGAAGATGAATAACAACAACTTCACAACTTCAAGTGTGAGAAATAGGAAAGTCGCATTTGTAAACAGGTAAGTAGGTGCAACATACGGAAGGAACATACAGACGTGACATCGGCGGGCACCTGCGTCCAATATATTTTATTTTAAAATTATATATACGAGAGTCCATTTGAAGAATAAATAATTGCCTTCAAAATAGCGTATGTTTGTGTACATACGTACGCACAATTATAATGATTTGTGCGCTGTTTTAGTGAAGACGGTATGCTACAGTTCTCCTAGATAGCCGCCGATATTTAGCGTGAGTGGTGCCTCTTTCCTTCTATTCTTTTTGCTTTAATGTAATGCTATATTATCAAACAGTTCGTTCTCTGTTTGTTTGTGCCCCCACATATCCGTCAGTTTTGTATATATCGGGCTGAAATTGGGAATGTTATCTAACGGGCCCATAGAGATGGTTCGTAGATTGAGACATTTTCGAAATTCTTCAGGGGGTGGAGCACTTGGGGGGGCTCAATATATCAAAAGACTACGTGGGGTCCCAGCCGCGGAATTTCATGTTTTTTTAATACCATCGTAAAGATAAGTTTGCCATCTACAAATATGTCGCAGGGTGTATGCAGAAATGTTGACTAGTTTTTACGTTATTGACATTTCAAATCCTGAGCGCTTCATACAAGCAACAGCATTTTGCCGCATCAGAGCGTGAGTTTCAACAGTTATACTTCTGCGTTCAACCTACTCGGCCTCCATGCGATCAGTATTCAAGCAGTGGTGGCTGGCAATAGCGTAGCCGTACTCATAGGCATAGCCATATTATAATTATAATTTTGATAATGACATTTTAATAAGGGAGAGAAGCCTTATTTTACAAACAAATTAAGCGATCGTGATATATGTTTATGTAGAGACCATTATTCATTGTGATATTTTAAGTAATTAAGTGTAGAATTACAATATATCAGTAACTAGCGCAAATTCTTTCTTCACGCTGTCAGCGACAGAGAAGTTACCAATACAATTTCTGTCTACACGCTGTCAGCGACAGAGAAGTTACCAGTACAATATCTGTCTACACATTTGAGTTTCCCGAATCAAAGTACATGATCAGGGATTTACCAACGTTATATACTGAATGTCGTACTCACACCCCTAAGAGTAACATATGTCAAGTAAAGTTTGTAGTCCCTTGATAGAAGGAGCGAATAGAAGTAGGTCATCAGCGTATATCAGATGATTAACAACCATAGTACCCAGACTACAACCAATATGGTGTTTATATTTAAACTGGAATAAACATATTAATAAAATAGCAAATAGATGTTCTAGAACAATTGGTGTAATAAATAAATTGAAGCATGTTATACCAATTAGAATAAAACTTACACTATACAAATAACTAATATTGCCTCACATTAAATAATATATAATGATCTGGGGACACAAATGTAATCGAATAAACAAGCTGCCAAAGAAAGCTGTAGGAACAATATATTTAAGTAATTATAACTCCCACACGGAATCAATGTTTAAACGATTCTCGATTTTAAAGAGTGGAGACCTACTTAATGCACATATATTACGATTTTACTATAAATATAAACATACAACATTACCCGCTTGCTTTCAAAACTGGCAGATAATAGAGAACAGAAACATACATTCATAGCCATTTCGCACGAAAACGTAATAGAATATATGCATTCAAGACACAACACGAATTTTGCAAAAAGAAGCCTTAGGTATAGTCCCCACACACGATAAACAACACAATCATTAAACTAAAGATAACCACACACAACCTGCAAGGATTTATACATTATGTAAAACACAATATCGTACAAGGATACAAACACATAAAGTCGTAAATTGCTACACATACACATATAGTCATGAATAAACACCCATCCCAGTAACACGTACAGCCATAAACATATTACATTGTACCCACACATTCACTACTTACTACACGCGTGAAGAAGCCAACATTAATAAACACACACATGCGTATACATTCATTTAAATAGGATTGGGCAATGTTGTGTCAATGGAATACAATAACTTGCGAATTTTATAAAAAAAAGATAGACAATTCCTAAACCCCACGGTGGCCCCTTTGATAGCGACTATTTATTAATCTTAATAGGTGTCTCTTACACCAAATATTGTACAAACTTTTTCTAAATAACTATTGCGTTACATAGTTACACCATAGGTTTATATGTATGTTTTATTTGTATTACTACTTTGTATTGTACAATATTGGGAAAATAAATACATATATCTATCTATCTATCTATCTATCTATCTATCTATCTATCTATCTATCTATCTATCTATCTTTCTATCTATCTATCTATCCATCCATCCATCCATCCATCCATCCATCCATCCATCCATCCATCCATCCATCCATCCATCCATCCATCCATCCATCCATCCATCCATCTATCTATCTATCCATCTGTCTGTCGGGATAGTGTCCTGATCACATACAGACAATGAATTCTCTTTGCAGAAATCAAGAAAGGCTTCTCTGATTTCTTAGAAATATCCGCATTAAAATCACCGACAATTGTTATACATGAGCTATTAATATTACCAGCATGTATACAACAATTTTACACATATAATCATTAAACCTGTCCCGGTTTCCTTCACATTCGTATGGTAAGTACACATTTAATAGATAATACTCTTTATTGCCCTAACATATTTTTATGCCGCAAAGCCGGTCATAGCAATTCTCCATTATGGTAATGTATTTATCAAGGGAGCATTTCCATGAAAAACTACCCTCCATAATAAAATACCACTCGAGGCATCCATGTATTTCAATGACTCCTGATAAACCATTACGGTCGCTCTCGCAGGAGCAGCAACAAAACTCATTTATACTGAAGAAACTGTCTTGTGCAGTAGAAGAAAAACGATCAAACACAATGTGTATGTATGCGTGTATTACGACTTACTGGAAGTAACAATTACAAATGTCGTTGATGCTTTGCAATTTACCTATACACAATAACCTATATATAGTAATGCATACATGAGATCGGCATACAATACATGCAACTATTATCTGATTAGTTGAAGAGTCTAATGACAAATGTAGTTATAATGATATTATTATTACTACACTTACTGAAACCTTATACTAATTCGTTGCAACGTTACCTCCCACTTGCCAAGATAACAATCTATGTAATTGTCATGACATGTTTGGCAGAACAGTAGCACTATTCTATTAACTAGGACCGTATATCAAAGTTTCATTAAGTTCGGTTGAAAAACATTATTCATTATTATTGTTAGCAATGTCTTCCTTTGAGATTGGCTGTACCGAGTTAATTTGTGCTGGACAATATGAAATAAATATAGGATGATCAAAGTTGTTTACTTGGCTTGCAGCCAATTAGCCCCATGCCAAGTTGGCAACATTTGGCGGAGAGATTAGCAACGTTCTTCGTCGAAACGACAAACCATATCCGCAGCGAGTTGTTAAGTATTACAGTGTCTCAACCACAACGAGCGCTTGACAACCACTACACATATGACCTGCCAACAACAGAATGTATAAAGAAAATCGTCATGGACGCACCACCAATATCGTGTCACGCATAATTGTGCAATCACTAAAATCGTCTGTAGTTCCTGATCAATATAAGAACAGTTACATATTGCCATTAATAAAGAAGACTGGACTAAATAAAAATCTGGTGCAAAACCACGTCAGTACCATCTGCCGAACAGCCTACATGCACCTCCACAACATTAGCCGTATCAGGCGTTAACTTACCGACGAAATCTTTAGTCCACGCCTTCGTCATGTCCAGATTGGATTACGGGAACGCGCTGCTTGCTGGACTACCACTTGAACATTTGAATAAACTCCAACGCATTCAAAACATGGCAGCACGAATTATCACTTTCGCACCTCGCAGAGATCATATAACCCCAATACTGAAAGAACTGCGCTGGCTACTTGTCAAATGTCGAATTGAATTCAAAATTCTGATGCATGTGTATCGATGCCTGAACGGCACCGCGCCACTGTACCTGGAGAACATACTGAACAGACAGTGCTCTGCAGCGCGCACACATTCGTCCCAACATTATCTGCTGGAGGTGCCGCGAACAAAGCGTGTCAGTTTTGGTGATCGTTCATTCGAAGTGATTGGACCTCGATAATGGAATCCGCTGCTGATTCCTATAAAATGTAGCGGTACCCTATCACTGTTCAAACGGACTCTAAAGACGCACATGTTCCAAGCGGAATACTGTTGACATTTTATTTTCTTTGACATTTTACTGCTACTATCATATTTTATTTATGATTACATATACGTAACTATTTTATTTAGTATTATTCTATGTATACGTAAAGTATCTTATAAATTTTAATAATGTTTAAATAACAGCTCAATTGTTTTCTATTTTTTATTGTTTAGTTAATTTTTTGAATAGTGAATTAAATTAAATTGTTCTGTTTTTATAATTATTATATAAAATTTGTATTTTATACATCTTGTGCTCATACCTTTGCTAAATGTTATGTCTTACGCTATTATATTCTTGTACAGCGCTTTGAGCATTTTATTTTATAAATATTATTGTTATTATTATGTTGTTTACATGTATCACATCAACAGGATAGGTGTATCCAAGGTGAGCAAATAAAACACAGCATTAGTTTAATTCACCAACAGTTGCAGTATGAACTAATGTACTAATATGAGTTTTTTGCTGCTACTCGCAATGTTTTAATATGAGTCACTGAAGACACCCTTTAATACAAACTATCTACATTGCACTTGTGTGTGTGTGTGTGTGTGTGTGTGTGTGTGTATGTGTGTGTGTGTGTGCGTGTGCGTGTGCGTGTGTGTGTGTGTGTGCGTGTGCGTGTGTGTGTGTGTGTATGTGTGTGTGTGTGTGTGCGTGTGCGTGTGCGTGTGTGTCTGTCTGTGTGTGTGCGCGTGTGTGTGTGTGTGTGTGCGTGTGTGTGTGTGTGTGTGTGTGTGCGTGTGTGTGTGTGTGTGTGTGTGTGTGGTGTGTGTGTGTGTGTGGTGCGTGTGTGTGTGTGTGTGCGTGCGTGCGTGTGTGTGTGTATGTGTGTGTGTGTGTGTGTGTGTGTGTATGTGTGGTGTGTAATTATCATGTAATTACACCGACATTTGATCAGGAGGCTTTTAATGGTCATAATATAACAAAGAAGAACTTACGCGGACATTGATATAGTCGCCAATTGTAAGGATGGCGCCCGTCAATTCGTTTATTCGTTTATTCAAACATTGGTAACATGATGCATTATACAATACAAAACAACCATACATATTTAAATATACAATCATAATCACATACACACCTATGTAGTCAACGACTATTAATTCATTATCTTAAGAACGGTTTAAACTAGAGCAACGTAGATGACGTCAACATAGAGTTCTTCAGGTACGGCAATTTCAAATGAATGTATTACTATTATGACATTCGCCGACATAATATATAATGTATATAATCGCGAAACATTAAGTACAATATCCTTTACAAATGATGCGATAAGCAATAGTGTGACATCATTACATCATAGCTCAGACAATGTAAACAATCTACAATGAGATTAATTGGCGTTGGACTCGTGGAACGTTTTTGTGGAATTAGATTCTTGATTCACCATTCTCGATTAGTTCATTGAACAAACAAACACGTAGGCACATGTTATCTAACATGTCATCTAACATGTCATCTAACATGTCATCGAACATGTCATCTAACATGTCATCTAACATGTCATCCAACATGTCATCTAACTAATGCAACCTTTGTACTGCTCTGGTAACCTCCTGTTCAACGCAAGTATCACCAAATACCTGTTCAACTATACAAAACATAGAATTAGTGTTTATTACTTTGAAACCGTAAAACTTATTTTATGATAAAACAATAACGCATATGTAAATAAGCAAAATATTTTTTACGCCAGTGTTATTTGTGTGGTAGAAGAGGTGTAAAGTTTTGCATACTTTTATTTTGGTAATGCATATCGTTTTATACTACACAAATTGTATATTGTATAGGCTCATCGGAGATAGTCGTAGTTTGTGCAAAGTTTGTCGAAGGTGTTCTATGTACATAAACACATTTTAATTAAATTGTAAACCATCTCTCTATCAGAGTAAAGGTAAAAATATTTCATATATTGCGTCGATTCCATTCCTTATGACAGCCCTATGCGCTCTACCAACATTTATTTTCTGGCAGACCCGTTCAATCGAATACCACCTGGACTTCTCTGGGAAGAATAAAGCCACGTGCAATAATTGCACCAAGACTATTCGTACATAAATATGTACCATTGTCTATATTCAGGTACTCATTCATACAGTTGAATGAACTAGAGCAACGAGAGTGAATGAGCTCGTCCAAGGTTCGGAACGGCAGCACAGGATTCGATCCGGGAATCTCTCGATTGAGAGTCCGATGCTCCATGACTGTGCCACCGCGCTCCACCTGACCAGGTCTGATTATTACAAAGTACAAAGAACGGATCCGTCCAGTTGACATTCATAACACTTGTTGGTGCACGCTCCAATTAACGTTGCACTCACAGTATGAATGCAGTGGACCGTGCAAAGCATTCATATACAGCAGAACAGGTAAAGCCACTGCCGGGCTAATAATGTTTTGTTTTACTGATATATATATATATATATATATATATATTTATATGTATATTTTTTGTGTATGGTCAACGTCGAAACATGAACGTAGTTGTTGCTGAATATTTTGCGTGGCTTATACTCACTGTTTTGGTTGCTTGTATATGTATAACTGGAAACAATGTCCTTGTTTGATATAATGTGCAGCCATGCTTGATTTCCGGTGATGCAACGGTAAGTGTGGTAACAGATGACTGACAGCCGAAACAGAAACTCCTCCCACACAAATAGACTTACATAGGCACAGCGGAAGAAGGTTTAGTATAAATTGCGCGAAGATTTGTGTAAACATTAGTACTGGGAAAAATCCTTTCGTAATTTAAGGTAAGGCATAGCGATACATAAAGCACACATAATATGCAGTGTGTGTTTGTGTGTGTGTGTGTGTGTGTGTGTGTGTGTATGTGTGCGTGTGTGTGCGCGCGCGCGTTTATGTGCGTCTGTGTTTGTGTTTGTTTGTGTGTATCTGCGTGTTTGAGAGTGTGTGTGCGTGCGTGCGCGTGTGTGTGCGTGTGTGCGCGTGTGCGCGTGTGTGCGTGTGTGTATGTGTGCGTGTGTGCGTGTGTGCGTGTGTGCGTGCGTGCGTGTGTGTTCGGTCCCATAATATAATGGCTGTGTATCGATGTGTTGGTAACTGGACGTCCAACTTTGTCTGAAATCGCACCCCCAAAGCGACCTCGCTGCGGGCCTACTGGTGATGCTAATGTAGTGTTTATATAGAAAATGAAAGAATATAAGATGAAACCACTCGGTACACCAACCTCACACCCACTTCATTGTATTTTCAGCTAGAAACCTACCCTTCTGCATTATGAGCCCCGACATGAACATGTGGCGCCCTCTGTATTATATAAACATAATCTCACACGAAGCCTACCGGAGTCTGTATTGGGGAAATGTGAACACTCCATTGTAAAATGCTGGTTACCAGCCTGCACATCGTATCTATGTAGTGTTGATGGTCACCAATGCAGTAGTGAGCGGTCGTTTTCTAAGTAGAAACACATCAAGAATACGCTTAGCACACCTATAACTACACACAGCAATGTCTAACTTATATAGCACTATAATGAGCATACAACATGGCATTTTGTGCATCTATTGTGTGTCTCTTCTGTATCGAAGGTTACAGTCATATATTCTGAAAACTGTATATCATTCTAATGCATCAATGAACAACATATCTGATTATGCCGTACACGCAACTTTACCCTAGAAGGCACTGTAGATTATAATCAGAATAGGTACTGCTAGTTCAAGCGTGTCGAGTAGGGCTCGATTGCTCGGCCGTGTGGTTGCCGGACTTTCAATCAACGAGACTACTGGCAACTCAACTGAGTTGGATTTGTATAATCTGTACAAACGTACATGGACCATGTGCACAATAAGTAGACAGTGCATTGCCAAGACATATGACGTATTATATGTTTACTGAATATTTTATCTCACTGAATAGTTTTTGTCAGTTGTATAAACCCCGTCAATAATGAGAGCTATGGTAACTATTTTCCGAGGTAGTAACAAGGCCTACACATGTATTATATGTGCTATGTTATAATACATTTGTAATCTGCCAGGTGTGAGATCACTCAATGTGTGCGAGCTTATTTATATTTTGCCATCTTTTCGCTCGTACAGACACGTCCATCTGTCTTGTTGACGTAGGTAATTAAGAATATTTGCCTAAGATGTCGTAGGAAATATACAATTTACGGCTCTAGTATCGCTTGTGTATTGTAAAGTAAGTGGCTCAGCAAACTGGTAAGCCGCATTGTGCATCTGTAAGGGGGTATAAGTCTCACAACACTTACAGATAGAATATTCCGCTGATCATTCTAGCTAAAATAGACTAAGAATATCCATTTCAAGTTGTACATTCACAACATATCATATAGTGATGTATGACGACAGTTAGAATGACACGTTGAAATATGTCAATGTCAGATTTCGTTCACCGGCGCATATACTTTCAACGTTCTTCTACGGTTTGTTTCCACTAACAGAGGATACGGGGATGTCAGTATCAATGGTGCAGCCGGTTGAAGACAAACTCCACGGGTTGACAGCACCGGATGCGGATGAAGGATTTGGGAGTTTCAAAAATTCCATTGGTAATTCTTTCCACACGAAATCCAAAAAGATAGTCGACGTCTGGTCCTTCCAAGTTGAAAATAACGGAGGTGTACTGAAGATACCTGAAGAAGGAATAACCCTTATAGTTCCACGTGAATCACTTCCTGAAGGCCATAACAAAATTGTGATCAAACTTGGCATTATCCGAAGCATGTCCTCCGAGTTCGAAGAGGTGACTGAATCTATCGCTCTCAGCCCGACGATTGTACTAGAGCCACACGGACTTGTCTTCCGCAAGCCCGTTTACCTGTTTCTCCCAACCTACGCCTTCCCCAGGTTATGCCGACTTCCCAGTACTAAGATTGTTTGCAGGTGAGTTTTATACGTCATTCCCAAAACTCATTTATAACGTAAGCACTACATATCCTCATATTATAGTGTTACAAAGCAAAGTTCAACCGTTACAAGCGTTGGCTATCTGAATTGCTGGCATTTTATTTATCATGAGGGATCAATGTTATGAGTTATGACGAAAATATATAGTCTCTGTTAAATGTTTTGAACATTGAATATATAATTCTTAGCCACACGTACATTTCCCGTCTAACAAGGAGTGTAATATCGACTTTAAATAACGCAAATAACAATGAAACCAAACGGATTTGTTTGAAGGCGATTTTTCTCCAAAAAGAACGATTTTGTATACGCAATCCTGTATTAATTCAATAATGAATTTGTGAAAATTAAACTCATCCTTTAACATGCAGAGAGACAGACAACGTCGTTGCAGTCACATGGCAGCAACGAGACGAAGACGGCGACAAGACGCTGTTGGCGATCTACCCAAAGCATGTCGTTGTCAAGATGATGCACTTTTGTCAGTTTACGTTTGCTGCGAACGGACAAGAGAGACCACACACTTACGCCACGGTGTTACTGTTTGCAACTCATCACCACGACTCGGAAAGCATCACCATCGGCATATTTGTTGTCGGTAGAAATCGAGTAGAAGAGGCGAGTGATCCAAACAATTAATGCTATGTAATTTTTTTAAACGTGTTAATGAGTAAAGCACTTCGGAAACTATTTCTCGAACCAATTTTAGTATTCTTAAAATGCCAACCGTTGCAGTCCAACATAATTACATATTCTGCTGTTCCACCTAATACTTGTTCACATTGTCCTGTGTCAGGCCGTTGCGACTGGAAACCGAATCTACGATGTACCTCTGGCACAAGATGACATGGCCGTTTTCACCGATGTCACGTTGGACCATAGAATAGTCATCATCGATTTATACGACATTCCTGGTACTTGTGCGACCTCGGACGGAAGCAACCAACCGCAACATGTTAAGAGCAATATGGTTTGTCAACATCTTTCTATAATAGATAATAGTAGTAGTAGTAGTAGTAGTTGTAGTAGCAGTAGCAGTAGCAGTAGTAGTAGTAGTAGTAGTTGCTGTAGTTGGCAGTAGCAGTAATAGTAGTAGTAGTAGTAGTAATAGTAGTAGTAGTAGTAGTAGTAGTAGTAGTAGTAGTGGTGATATTATTAGTAGTAATAGTAGTAGTAGTAGTTGTTGTAGTAGTAGTAGTAGTAGTGGTAGTAGTAGTGGTAGTAGTAGTAGTAGTAGTAATAGTAGTAGTAGTAGTAGTAGTAGTAGCAGCAGCAGTAGTAGTAGTAGTAGTGGTAGTGGTAGTAGTAATAGTAGTAGTAGTAGCAGTGGTAGTAGTAGTAGTAGTAGTAGTTATAATAGTAGTAGTAGTAGTAGTACTACTAGTAGTAGTAGTATTAGAAGCAGTAGTAGTAGTAGTAGTATTAGTAGTAGTAGTAGTAGTAGTAGTAGTAGTAGCAGCAGCAGTAGTAATAATAGTAGTAGTGGTAGTGGTTGTAGTAGTAGTAGTAGTAGTAGTAGTAATAGTAGTAGTAGTAGTAGTAATAGTAGTAGTAATAATAGTAGTAGCAATAGTAGAAACTGCAGTAGTAGTAGTAGTAGTAGTAGTAGTAGTAGTAGTAGTAGTAGTAGTAGTAGTAGTAGTAGTAGTAGTAGTAATAGAAGTAGTAGTAGTAGTAGTAGTAGTAGTAGTAGAAGCAGTAGTAGTAGTATTAGTGGTAGTGGTAGTAGTAGTAATAGTAGTAGTAATAGTAGCAGTAGTAGAAGCAATAGTAGTAATAGCTGATGTATTGTGTGCATGTGTCCCAGCTTATCGTCCAGTAGAAATTGAGTTAAAAAGCCAATTTTTGTTTTAAGGTGACCAGTAGGGTTTCCTGAACTTCTAAGAAAAACCCAACCAAAATCAACCCTGGGGAACTTTGTTTTTACCCCAATCCATGTTTTGAGGTGTTTCAATCCAATTTCGAAGTAAAACTTTTTGTTTGTGTTTGTTAGTCATATTTTTAACTATTTCATTTATTGGTTAATACATTTGTAATGATATGTATACTGGTCTGTTAAGCCACACATTAGTGATGGAGTTTAATTAATCAAGTAAGTAATTAACCAATTAATTAATTAATTAGTAATATATTTCTTATATAGCACTCCGTCCCAACGCTGTTCTGGGATTTAATTAAAATCTTGATTAATATCACATGAAAGTCACTTATATCCGAAACAGTGAATGGTATGGCATTCAAACTTGAATATAACTAGGAGAAATCATAAATGTTCTGCCTGTAATCTTCTAATACATAATTTATTAAACATTATCATCAGCACTGCCATCGTCGTCACTGTCGGGTAGCTGTACAAGAGTTGGACCGTTTGCGCACTGTCCTTGACATTTGCAGTGGACGCTACATGCAAGACGCTTCTTTGAGAACTTGCAAGACACACACAAATTATCTTGGCGCTTGCAAGAGCAACGGATCGCTTGTACAAGATGTTCGGGTGCTGGTTCTTTGTCTGTGACGACGGGCACTACTGAGTGTGCGTAACAGTGGAAGCCATATTTCTTTCTGTCCAATACCTTCTTCAGATTAACCCAAGTAGAAACCTGTAGGTGCACTCTCAGTGAATGGAACTAGCATGCTCGACTTGTCGGCGGCATTCTTTCAATAGCAACATACTTTGAAGAAATTATGTGCATGTATCGTAGATCGTCGAGACTTACATTTCAGTTGCTTTTGGTGTAAAGCGAAACCATAATATACCGCTCCCCAGCTGTTGCAATGTCGGCGCTCGATGCAGTGTTACTGCCGAATACGGCAACGGATGTTCTCAGCTCTGTTGAAGATCCTAGAACTTTCATTTGTTTGACTTTGCTAATACCACAGATGACTGGCGTTGCATCACAGCCGGACATAGCGTGTGCAAATGGCAAGCACTTACACATCTCCTTTCCGAGAGAATGTTGACCAGCGCTGATACTGATTCGTTTTTGCTTGGTTTGCATGTAAATAGTGGACTTGTTAGGCACGTGGTAAAGCAGGATTACAAGCAGATCTGTATCATCACAACGGACACATACGTTCTCGTGGGATTCTGCAGCTTCTATGGTACACTTCGCAGTTGTGGTATCCACATCTCCTTCCTCGCCAGAGTGACACACCTCGACACCTTCTTTCAGCAGGTAAGTAGAGAGGAAATTAATGAGTTGCTGTTTGTTGTAATTATTTAAAAGAGAACTACTGTTGTCTGAAGGCACTGGAGTGTTACGTCCAACCAACACATCAGCGGAAGGGATCTTGCCAAATTTACGTCGCTTCTGTTCGGGTTTCTTGGTCGTGAGCACTTCATAGCTGTAGAACACTACGAACCAGGCCCTATCGTGTGCTGCCAAGTGTAGAACATAATCGCATAAGATGAAAAACTGCATGAAAGGTACCTGTCTTTGGCCAGAGTATTTGAAGCAGAACGGCACATCCATCCACAACTATGGCTTTGACGTCAATGTCATCATTACAGACAACATGGGGATCGAGGGTGGTGATGTATGAAACTAATTTAGACTTCACTGGCCTTTGCATTGTGCCATTGTCGTGGAATATAGCTGGGGCTACGGCTGCTAGCTCATGTGAGAAGACACTACGATATGGTGGTCCAGAAGTATATGCCCTGGCCAATAGTCTCTGGTACAACTCCGTCGATAACATGCGCACTTCTTTTTTGTCTTTCAGTATCTGCGAACGTTTTGACTTGGTCTGACTTCCTGAGAACTATGTCTCCGTACTTCTGATCTGTGCTCTACTGGTGGTTTTTCATTCCAATATCCACATCTTGGTCTACATTGACTCTCTCATCAGCTATGAACCCAGTAGCAACATTTTGCAGGTGTTCGTCATTGTCGATGGGAAATGGGTTGTGACTTTGCAGAAAAGTCCGGAATTGGGCCAGATCAATGTTTTCCTGTTTGATGAGACAGGGAGTTTGATAATCGTAACCTCTCGAGGTCGTACGAGTTGGCATACATTCTGATGTAACAACCTGGTTTGTTGCCTGAGATGATTTGTTGAGGCAGTGTAAGTCATTCCACATTTGTCATGGGCATAATGATCACCTGCATTATTGTATTGTTCAGCCAACCCATCACCTCGTAGTTTTGACACCGCCACCAATGAATCTATCCCTTTCTTTCTAAGTTTAACCATTAAGCCACCCTCACCTTTTTGACAAATGGCAATTTGCTCCATGTCAGTGACCCGTTCCTGAAAAAGATGTATGACTATTATCTAGGCAATCTTCATAATATGCCTATGTGTACTATAATTATGGGTAATATGTTCAACAACAGTTGCTAACTTTACTTAATATAATTACTCAAACAGAGATTTCGGATCTAAAATGCTATCTTAATAACTCTGAATTTTTCACTGATAAATTATCCAAGGTGTACCGTTACGCCTTGGCTACAAAAGTATGAAGAATGTCTTGTTTGGCTTACCATACCGCACATTTTCAAATCACTCAAGCACAAATGCATAATAATCCGTAACAATAATTACATAAATTTATTATAACTTTTCTGACAATCTGTAAGCAAGTAATTAATACAATAGCTGTTATTTATTTAGAATATAAATCCATTGTATAAAATGTATTGAGGGGGTTTACGAAAACGGTTTGTTCTGTTAAATACTACGGATTTTAGTGCAATTAATATACATGTAATATTATCGCTCGTGTTTGGATTTGAAAACATTGGCTTTTGGTACACAATGGTAGGATCTAATCTTGTGGCAAACTTTTGATTTCTTATATTAGCGAGTTAACGGATACATAAAATACAACACAACACAAGTATCTTAACCGTTAACTTGCTGGCCAGTGGAAGTCAGTGCGCTAAAACTCATTTGCATTTATGTATGGACAGCCAATAAAAGAAATATTGCAAAAAGCGACTGACAAAAATCGAGGTTCCCCAGGCTTGATTTTGGTTGGTTTTTTTCTGGAAGTTCAGGAAACACTACTAGTCATCTTAAAACAAAAATTGGCTTTTTGACAAAAATGTCCGGGTTTGGTCAAACATGTGCTGATTTCTATTGGACTATTAGGTTGAATATATCAAACAATATGTAGGATGGCCATCGTTGTCTGCAATCACATTCTATATTGTCTGTTTAGAATAACCATGATTCCCTTAGAACAATTGATATTATAATGCCCATGCCAAAACGTATAATAGAGAAACAAAGTTCATGAAGGTTATCTTCAAAGGTGTTGCGTAGCCATCACAATATGTAACCCATATTGTACTCATATAGCTTCTTCAAACATCAAAGACAACAGAAAGTCAATATTCGCGTTTCTGTTCGGATTTCAGCAAATCCCGCTGTCCGATATAAGCGGTGATGCTGTGCGCCACGTCACGATGATGATCCCGACACGAAACTTAGGAGCGTTGCTGCGATTCAGATTGCGCGTCCGTCAGCCAAGAGGACTCGACCGATTCATGGGCGTCTCAACAGATATAAGCAGAGTAAGCATGATTACATTTTCAGCTTAACAGTGTTGGTATTAGATGTTTTTATGCCGTTTTATTATATCCGTGATTTTCGCCGTATTCGCCGGTCTATGTCGTTTTCTGTCGCAAAAGCTATCGCAAACGCTCTTGTTAGCAGCAGACCTGATTACTTAAATTCCCTCCTTTATAGCATTGCTAGCAATATATTAACAAATTTCAAAATAGCCAATATTTTTGGCATGTGTAGTTGCATGAGTGCCTCATTTTTCTCGCTCAGTGCCATTTCTAACACCACTTCGTTGGCTACCAGTTCAGTACCGCATTATTTTCAAGGTTTGTACAATTATTTACCAAGCTCTTTCACCCAAACAACATGCATGTTTACAAACATTATTCACTCAAGCAATACATCCCAGACAGCTTCCGTCGTCTGCTTCTAATCTACTTTCTATGCAAACAACACATTTTTTTGAAAAACATGAACTATCCTGATGAATGTTCAGTAATCTATTTTCTATTCCAAGACTCTGTCGAATTCACTTCCTCCCTGCGTTAAATCAGCAGGAAATATAGTTTCGTTTCGCCGTCATCTCAAAACCTGTAATTTTTTTATTGCCTGTCTTCATTAGCGTCTTAGCAATTCCATCCACCTGTTGATCTTTTTACATTGCACACGGTTATGAGAATTCTTTCGTTTTGTTGCGCCACTTAGCTTGGATTTTCCGAGGATATTGGCGCTAAAGAAGCCTTGTATTATTACTATTATTATTATTATTATTAAATACCAAGTGTTGTCACAACAACAAATGACCTTATCAAATGGTTAAATACTTGAAGGATGGATACAGGTTATCAGTACTAATTGGGTGTCAGTGATAAAACCCGAAACGAATGAGCTGAAACCACGCATGTAATTAAGAACGAGAGTGCTATCGCTATCGTCTCTTTTTTGAATGATTGGTCTGCAAATGGATACAGTAAATGATTGTGCTAATTGATTGTGGTCTACGGAGCAGCTCTTTGGAATTTGTCATGTCAAAACTGTTTTTAGTAATACCAATAATTTGTCATTTACATTAGAGAGTTATAGCTATAATACGAATAGCATAGATAATAGTAAGATGGACGTCACGTTATCAACAATAATCAATCAATACAAATAAATACAGACGTGTATATAGTGTAACTAAAATCAGCGGATTTGGTAACGCTGCCGTAAACGTAAACAAGCTACTTTGAAAACAAACATGTTTCATCACTCCTTTCTATGTCAGCGATGACGACAACGATTATTCCATGTAACTGTCCTTGATGTTTCCAGATACGACCGCGAGTCTCTCGTAACAATCATCCAGTCAGCGTCGTTTCCTCTTCCTCTTCGAACCTTTCTCGTTCAGAGTCGTTTGCATTACCTCCTCCCGACAACCCTGAGCCAAGTTCCCACATGACAGAGGTAGACTCAGTTTCTCCAGTCACGGATGACGGAACCATCTCTAGGCCAATCGAATGCCTGAGTATATCCCCGGAGTTGCGCAGCCGTCTCTCTGCTGTAATTACGCCTGACGAAAGGAGGACGATGTCGGTCGCCTTGGCGTTGAGAGACGAGGTGGTGACACCCAATGATGACATCTTGTTGCTATGGGAAGGGGTGCATGGTGGACCCAAGTTGCACGAGCTGGCAAACGTCTTTCGGGTATCCAACCCGGGAAGCGTAGCGGCTGCAATTGTGGACGAATGGTTGCAGAATAATCACCAGTAGACCTACAACAAAACAAAACACTCAGACATGCATACAGTAAATGATGGCGCAACTGCTACATATTACAAGGAAGTATATACGGATATACACAGTTCACTCAATCGATCTGACAGAAAACGTTTGCCTGTAGAGAAGTAGCATTGTGGGACAATATCGCAGTGCGCAAGTGAGGATGACAGCTCAGTAATATTGTTGAATTCATTGTAAAATTGTTATAAAACGTTTGAGTTGTAAAACATTGGAATTTAGTAATGTTTGCACTTCGCTGTTAATAAGTATCTTTATTAATGTTTGCGTGTGTGTGTATGTGTGTGGTGTGTGTATGTGTGTGTATGTGTGCGTATGTATGTGTGTGTGTGTGTGTGTGTGTGTGTGTGTGTGTGTGTGGTGTGTGGTGCGTGTGTGTGTGGTGCGGGTGTGTGTGTGTGTGAATGAACTGAAACAACGTGGGGTAAACAACATTACTCAAGCTTCTAAACAGCAACACGACAAATCAAAACTAGACTCCCTTGTTTGAGAGTCCGACAATCTAATCGTGACTCTACTACACCCTCCACAGTGTTCTACGTGACAAAGGAATGGAAGTGGAAGTCACCACGGGTTTTAAACAACCCACGGGACAAAAGTGTTTTTTTCGCTCGATTAACCCCAACTTTGATTCTGTATCTAACCCTAAGTAGTTAATTGTTTACCCGCTAGATCCTGAACAACATGTAACGTAGTACTCCAGTTATGGACTCGGAAGTGTCGTCGTACTGGAAGACATGTGACTGTCATGTCCAGATCTATGGTTCCACCTTTCAGGAAGTGTGTCGACGAATTGACATCTGGCATATATGGTAGATGGCGTTACTCTAACTAGTTACATTGTTGTCCGTTGGGTGGTGGAAGATGTCGCCTATCTCTTAAGACCGCACACTGTTTTGATATCAACGACGAACAGGTCGAACACCGCAACTCGATAGATCGAACGGTACACGACACAACCTGGTCCACCTGTGAAGTTGGGTATTCGGCTGACTGAAGAGAGTCGTAATTATTCTCGTCGTTTACCCGCGTTTATTTTTTGATAATCTGCCGCAGAATGGCAACCGCTAGAGCTACTGGCGTGTGGTCTTCGGCATATGCTTCGGTTCGCCAGCTCGAACCCGACGCAGGAGACCGCAACTCTATAGCCAGTACAGTCGCGACGCTATGGCCGAAAAGTTTGGCGTGATCCTACGTAGACGCGCGAAACTTAGTCAAATTTTAGAACTACTCTTTGAAAATGCGCCCAGAATTGCAACACCTTGGACATGACGAAAATTTTTCTAAGTTCCGACTTTGAAAAAAATATTCTAAGTACAAAATGTTTCTAAGTACAAAGTTTGAAAAATGTCTAAGTACCAACTAAGGTACGACTATAAGGTATAATGTATAATATATTGTGTATAGTGTGTACGCTGTAAGGTACAAGGTGTAGTGCATAGTCGGTAAGACATAAGTATAAGGTACAATACATAAGTTATAGCGTACAATGTTAAAGGTATAATGTATAAGGTATACTGTATAATGTATAAGCTATAAGTATCAGGTATAGTGTCCTGTGGTGCCTCTTTCCTTCCATTCTTTTTTGATTTAATGTAGTAAACTCACATTATGCCAGTGTTTTACTAATACAGACGACACACCACATTTACTCAATAAAATTATGTCGGCTATAAAATGTGATCTGCCATAGCAAAGAGGGTATTAAGTTGCAAAATCGTGAAATAACGTTTTGAAAATGCTTTACCATTCCATAGACCATTAATTTATTATTTTGCTTTAAAATGATACCGTATTTGTTGAAATATCTAAAGTAGATATTTCAGCGTACACATTCCGGCAGGACAGACAACTGAGTCTTCGGGTATTTCTTTGACGAGATGACGGCACAGTCTACTTCGGACTTTATTTATATGTAGAGCGTGGCTTGATTTCTTGAAAGCTCGCTCCATGTTTTCACCGTTGACGATAGTTCCTTACTTGGAGTTACAAGTCCGTCTTTTGCATTTTCTAGGTGTTTTTAAGTAGCAGCATTTCTATAGATGAACTTGTCGGTGAACCAATCAGGGTTTGCTGACATTGTTGACATACATTATCACGCAGTTTCCTGGCCATGTATCCCGCTATTTATGTCAAGGTGTTTTCTTCATCAATGGAGAGGTCTTCCGTTTCAACGTTGAAGTAAATACTTGTCATTTATCCTGTTTGAGATAAAACGGGCATAGGATCATCTTCATCGGCGGCGATGTGTTGACACGCAGTACTGACAGACTTGAGGTTGAGAAAAGTGTTCCCGTCTTCCCTGTAGGAATTGTGTTCCGCTAATACGGTCACCTCACTAATCGGGTCCATTTTGCCCAGTCCCAAGGGTGACCTTAATAGTGAGATCCACTGAATATATGAACATATATATGTACACATATATGAACATATATATGTACACATACATACATCACGGTATACATGAATGTGGTCAATTAGGTTTGCACAGATTTACCATAGCAACTTGTAACCAATGTTTATGAATGAAGGAAAGCAAATTGTACTGATAATTGATACTAAACCACATGTATAAGTAGAACATGTTCGTAGAAGTATTATAAACACTATATGACACATCATGTAGCAATTTCGGAAATGAAATGAAACGACAATGGAAGTTGGTAAAACAAGACTGGACTCTACAGTAAATAAGATGAATAAAACATTACTCAGTGTAACAGTGTAACAGTGTAACAGTGCAACTGTGATGAACACCACCAATGATGCTGATCTGTGCTTGAAAACAATGTAGTAGCAGTAATCAAACAACTGTTCATTGCAACAATATAATTTCCCAAGTTACCACTTTGACTTGTGAGTTTGGCTCTTTGCGCTTGTTTTCGTGGCAGTAAATCAGCCCACATTCCAAGTCACTTCTCAGTTGGTGTCAGACACAAGTGCGATCTGAAATACCATTCAGTCATAATATAATTGTAGTGCATAAAATATTAGTACAGTCGGAAGGTATGCCCCCCATGCACCCAGTGGATTTTTAAATGAAACTTACTTTTTTAGGTGTCTAGTAAACAGATGTGGATGTTCACATTTCGAAATAATTTCCGAAGGGGTCCGTTTAGCGGCCATCTTGGATTTTGTCACGCGCGACTGGTAAAATCAAGGATACCCATAACGTTTGAACCGTTCATCATACAAGGACAAATGAACCCACGTTTTCGTATAACTGTGGCATGGGAAATCGCTGGAGATGGTTATTTTGACGATTCAAACATATTTATTGATTCAAAATGAACATAATACCATATTTTCATGCCTGAAATCGAGTCAAATACTAAATTAAGGATAGCTGATTGCGCATAAGCACTGACACAACATTATATGCCACTACTAGGCAGAAAATGGGCTAATTATGAGTCCAAGAAGAAAGAAAACTACACGAAATCTACCCACTACGTTCAGTATATATGTCTATTCAAGAACTATCTACCCAAAACTTACCCTCGACACTACACACTAATCATCATCATCGCCAAGAAGCAGCTGATCATAGTCAATATGCTGATCATCTTCCTCTTCTCCCTCCTCCTCCTCCTCCTCCTCAGCAGCTTTCTCAAGCAAGTCAATGAGAAGGGGAGGCAAGATGGGTCCACACGGCCACACTGGCTCCAGTACACCATCCTCAGTCTTCATCCATCCCTGACCATCATCGTAGGGCTTGGGTCGCCAGAAGCGAGGCTGGTTGGCCCGCTTGTACTTGGCTTGTCGGTAGTTGACCCGGCCAACATGGAGAATTAGCAGGGTGGGAAGAGAGCCAGGTCAACCCTGGACTTGGTGGTGAGCTTCTCGTGTTCTCCCACCAACTTTAGGAGCATCTTGCCTCGCACAGCATTCACTGATGTCTCGCGAGCCTGACCGTACATGAGGCAGGTGCAGGCCTCCAAATCTGCAATCACTTCCGGCTTCACCGTCCAGTCATCAACAAGTTTCTTGAAAACGTTGTGATACTTAGGGTTCTTCTGGAGCTTTTTCGAGGGCGCCTCACTACCTTTGCACTTAAAGGCGCTGGTACACTCCTCGCCTGAGAACACGTGCTCCAGTGACTTGGCCAGCTCCGTCACGTTGACTATCTGGCGGTGCTTGCCCATGCCGGTGTCGAGATAGATGGTGAGGCTGATGGAGTGCAAGTGGTGAAGAATATGTCACTATCAGGAATTCTCACTACAGCCGACTGCTTGGTGGCATATTGGAGGTAGAGAACGACCCGGGTGTCCGTCTCCTCCTGGTCTGAGGACAACTCATCGATCTCGCGCGTAGTCACTTCACCATTGGATGAGTCTAGCTGATGTGCCTTCCCTTCCACGATGGCAACCGCTGCCCCCGCATTTCTCAAGTCGTAAGGCCGCCGCCTTGCGTCTCCAGACCAGGAGCAGCAGGTGGCAGAGCTGTCGCTTGTTTTCTTCATTGGTCAGGAACAGCTTGAAGTCGGCGGGCTTCCTGCATGGTGGCCGGGCCATCGATGGTGTACTTCTGTGAGAAGCCACGGCGCAATATATCATGTGCCTTGATATAGTCTGCATGATAGCAGTCAGTGGAGAACACAAAGTTCTTTTAGGCAGCCATCTGGTCCAGCACCTGGAGGAAAATGTCACCGTTCGTCTGGGGCAGATTGGTAAGCACGTGTCAGAGAGCCATGCCATCCTGGATGTAGGGAACCTCCTCGGGGGTGTCATTTAGCAAGGCGTTTAGCATGGAGGCCTTGTTCGTTTTGGCGAAGAATCCGTCGGGGGTGCCGAGGCTGGAAGGAACAGGGTGAGGGAGTACCGCATCAGTTCACCAGGGTCGAGTGGCTCATCCAGGAGCTGCGACTTGATAAGAGCCATAAAGGCCCGGTTGCTCTGCTCACGGTACTGGATGAGCTTTCTCTGTGTGGAGGTGAGCTTGACTGTCTTGTTTGAGGCCTCCATCGTCTTCAGCTTCTTCTTCTTGATGGGTTCAAAGAAGGCCTCCTCAGATGACTCATTCTGGAAACGATCACTGATGAAGGCCTTCTTGGCGTCCATACCTATTGGGTCAGTTCGAAGAACATCGATCTCGACCTCCGGGGAAACAGGAACACCGGATGCGACGTCGTAGAGCCGGTCTTTGTCTGGGATGGCGAAGGGGTCGATGAAGTTCTGGGTAGCAGTGAGTGTTTGCTGCACAGCTTCCTCGCTCATCTTGATCTCAGCAGCCTCGCGCTCGCGATGCTTCCCTGCCTTTGGACACTCGGGGTCATTGATGAGTCCACCATCTCGAGCATCCTCTCAAAATATTGGGCATGAGCGGATGTCGTGCGGCACCGACGCTGATAAGCAGCGAACATTGAGAACAGCCATACTAGACCTCCTGCCGACTTAGCGAACTTAATGAATATCTCCTCCATGTTTTTATCGACTGCGCTGAGTGCACCGGGAATGAATGACCGTGCCACTGCGATGCCGCCCTTCTCAAGAAGCTCCTTCGCACCAGGGTGAGACAGGTCAATGTTGGTGAGGAGCACCTCCAGCCAGGCCTAGTACCAGGAGTAGTTCGGGCCATAAAATGCGAAGAATATGTTAGCCATCTCCCCATTGCACACGTGGTAGAGCTATAGGTTGTTGGTCTTCAAAGAATAAATGGGGATGAAGCGGGTGTATTCAATGAAGCCGAACTAGAAGGTAGGGGTCTTGCCCAGGTGACCGGCACGCACCTTGTCCTCAAACTCCACGTACTTGTTGACGATGGAGAGAGTTGAGGGATCCTGGAGAGCGAGGTCGAGGTTCTCTCGGCTGCAGGACTTGACCAGGCTGAAGAGGGCCACTTGGTTGTCTACATGGACGTTTTTCTACTGTTCAAACTTCTCCATCAGTAGTCGCTCCATCGCCTCACAGACAGTCTTCAGACAGAATAAAGCCTTAGCATACGCCTTCCCACTGAGGACACTGTTCAGGCCAGCCTCGAGGATAATCTCAGCGTAGCTCGAGCCCTTGAACTTGTGCCCAGTCAGCATACCCATGTAATTCATCACAATGTGGAACTGCTCTGGGGTGACTACATGCGACTTGTATTTTTCTGGAAATTTCCATCTGAGGGGAAGGGCTTTCATGCACCCAACGAGGTCGAACGTGTTAAGGACGTACTTTTGTCCGACCTCGGAGATAGCTTCTGCAGACCGTCTCAGTTGCTCCTGGGTCTGGAGCAAGGCAAGGCGACGGCCTCCTGACTCGAGAAGTGTGGGGCAGCGGTTGCCATCTTGGAGGGGAAGGCACATCAGCTGGACTCATCCAGTGGTGAAGTGACTACGCACGAGATCGATGAGTTGTCATCAGACCAGGAGGAGACGGACACCCGGGTCGTTCTCTACCTCCAATATGCCACCAAGCAAAGGTACAAGTCGGCTGTAGTGAGAATTCCTGATACTGACATATTCGTCATCCTGCTCTACCACTCGCACTCCATCAGCCTAACCATTTATCTCGACACCGGCATGGGCAAGCACCGCCAGATAGTCAACGTGACGGAGCTGGCCAAGTCACTGGAGCACGCTGGTCGGGTTCTACGTGTTCTCAGGCGAGGAGTGTACCAGCGCCTTCAAGAGCAAAGGCAATGTGGCTCCCTTGAAAAAGCTTCAGAAGAACCCTAAGTATCACAACGTTTTCAAGAAACTTGTTGATGACAGGACGGTGAAGCCGGAAGTGATGGCAGATTTGGAGGCCTCCACCTGCCTCATGTACAGTCAGGCTCGCGAGACATCAGTGGATGCTGTGCGAGGCAAGATGCTCATAAAGTTGGTGGGAGAACACGAGAAGCTCACCACCAAGTCCAAGGTTGACCTGGCTCTCCCCCCACCCACCCTGCTAATTCTCCATGTTGGCCGGGTCAACTACCGACTAGCCAAGTACAAGCGGGCCAACCAGCCTCGCTTCTGGCGACCCAAGCCCTACGATGACGGACAGGGATGGGTGAAGACTGAGAAGGGTGTACAGGAGCCAGTGTGGTCGTGTGGACCCATCTTACCTCCCCTTCTCATTGACTTGCTTGAGAAAGCTGCTGAGGAGGAGGAGGGAGAAGAGGAAGATGATCAGCATATTGACTGTGATGAGCTGCTTCTTGGCGATGATGATGATTAGTGTGTAGTGTCGAGGGTAAGTTTCGGGTAGATAGTTCTTGAATAGACGTAGCTACTGAACGTAGTGGGTAGATTTCGTGTAGTTTTCTTTCTTCTTGGACTCATAATTAGCCCATTTTCTGCCTAATAGTGGCATATAATGTTGAGTCAGTGCTTATGCGCAATCACCTATCCTTAACTTAGTATTTGACTCGATTTCAGGAATGAAAATATGGTATTATGTGTATTTTTAAGCAATAAATATGTTTGAATCGTCAAAATATCCATCTCAAGCGATTCCTCATGCCACAGTTATACGAAAAAATTGGTTAATTTGTCTTTGTACGATGAATGGTTCAAAAATTATGGGTATCCTTGATTTTACCAGTCGCGCGTGACATAATCCAAGATGACCGCCAAACGGACCCCTTCGGGCATTATTTCGAAATGTGAACATCCAAATCTGTTTACTAGACACCTTCAGGGTTGCAAAAAAGAAAAGTTTCATTTAGAAATCCACTGGGTGCATGGGGGCATACCTTCCGACTGTACTATATGTAGTTTCTTATAAAAGACTATTCACATTGCAATTTCATCTTGACACACTTTAGTTGTGTTGAAGAAGGCGCCGCTATTCGACTCAGCATGCGCTCGGTTGTCGACACATCAGGTTTATTTAAGTAACTTTTCGTTATATTTATTGGGTGGCTAACATGATAATAATTATGTCCAATGGGAGACTGTATACACATGAAAACGTTAGATTAAAAATAATAGCTGTTTCACTCAGTTTACGATAAATAGCATCGTTTTTAGTACATGTTTACACTTTCTACCAAACACTGCGTCATGGCTCAGTCCAACAGCCAATGGGCGCCGAGGAGACATTTCCCTATCTAGCTTGTTTGGAGAAAAAAAAATTCGCATTCCGGATCTTCCACCTGAAGTGAGTGATATCGGCTGACTCATCGGGTAGGGCTTGCTTGCCTGCCGCTTTCCACAGCATCCTGCAGATGGACCAGCAGCACTTGCAGGAACAGGCTGGTGGATGTTGGAGGCAGGGCCTAAACTTTGAGAATTTTCTTCTTCTTGATGAAGAGCCTACCTCCCCCAGCACATCATCAAAACCTGGGAAGTCCCCAGTGAGCAAGGTGTTTAAGTGCGATGATCTTGCTTTTGGCATACAGACATGAGATCGTGCCGCACCAGCTGAGGGCGTGCATGCCAAGCACTGTGGCCCTAGGTCAGCGCAGGTGGCGTTGCTATCCAGCACTGTCCCACACCACCGCCCCACTTGAATCTTTGCTCTCCATCTCCTCCTGATACACCCAATAGCCTAATAGGACAAACACGTCTGTGTCGTCGCTAAGTACACGAGTCACGCTTTTGCCAGAGTTGGCAGCCTCAGTGACATAGAAGGTCATGGTGATGTCCGCCTCATCATGACCAAACGCACCATCATCACGAGTTTCCTTCGTCACGTTCTCTCCTGCACTGAAGGTAGACAGCACACTCTCCAGGCTCCACTTGTTGTTCTTGCTCTTCAGGATTGCATCTCTTTTGGGCAGAGAAGAAGGCTGAGCTGTTTAAAACTACAGTATACGCCTATGCGTCCAAATGTCAGTCCCGAATGTGAGCATGACCGTGCTCAAAACTTGTGAGGTTTATAACAATGGTCCCTTCCTTGCTATGTGACGGTGTCTACCTGAGTGACGCGGGATTGAAGCGCTACTATTTTTCTGTGAGAATGGCTAAAGTAAGATGTGCAAGACGTGTCTACCAGTCAGGTGGAGCCGGTAGTTTTGAATTTCTAACGCCGTCAGACGGCTACGCTGACATACGGGTCGGCCTACCGCGGTCTTTTGTTTACGCGTTTAAATACCAGTAAAGCGTAACATACTAATTGGTACGCATTAACGACATAGCAGTACACGGCAGCGAAATAATAAGGGGATGTGTCACGTATTGTATAAAAGGTAGTTGAATAGGATAAAAAAAAAATATATAAAATACAAATAAAAAAAAATAAAAATAAAAGAAGAAGAAAGAAACGAAAATGAAAACACTCAAATTGAGTGTTTAAAGGAGGAATGATCTCTCTACGTGCATATACATACATACATACATACATACATACATACATACATACATACATACATACATACATATATATATATATGTATATATATATATATATATACATACTACCAGATGGCTGTGACATTTGAACTGCTTCCAGGTCATGCCGAAACAATCGGCAGCAGGGCGACCCAAAAGGGAGAAAAAACAATACGGAGGTTCCTTGTGAATGCCAGGTACCTCAACCATGCGACGACCGAAGAACGGAGGCATTGATGGCTACATTGACGGCAAAAATCGATGAGAAATTTGAAAAACTCAGGCTCTGATCCCAGCCCCGGCTAAAAGTGCTAGATTGCCGAACGAACATCAGCAACTGGAAACATCAACTGCGACTTCACATCATGGCAGCCATCACCGAAAACGAAAACGCACACCATCACCCGAACCAGCCAACAACTCGTCCGGTTCTGATTCCGACTACACTGATCACGACAACCTGACCAAACAGATAGAGGCGAGAATACACACCAAAGCTAAGCGGCCATCACACCGATCAGGTACTACCGCTTTCGACATTGGTTGGGCAAAGTTGGGCGACTAGGTGACGGATAGGCTCAGAAAACGTATCCTAACTAACGAGTATTTCCCGCTACGCATTCTATGACCCATAGGAGGACCCCTTTGGTCCCACCTTAAACAAACGACCATTCCCGTAAACCACATAGGGAAATGGCTGCATTTGTTTATGACATATGCAGCCATTAGGGCAGAACAGTTCCCAGAGGAAGGTAGCCAGTTGATGACATATGTGGATCACATCCTGACTATGCATGCACAGAAAGGTCCCTGGGGGTGGTTGGAGTATGACTATCGATTCAGAGTGAGGAGGGAGAGGACGGGTGCTCCATGGAATGTGATCAGCAACCCCCTCTACTCCAGTGTTAAGGCAAGCTATAAAGTTAAAGATAACTCAACAGTGACATACCTGCCCTTTCATGACTACGGTACCAGAAACGACCGCCCCCGCCCCATCCGTCTATACCACTACTTCAACAAGGCACAGTGAAAAAAGTGTTACTGTCAGTACTCGCATGCATGCTCTTTCTGCAGGAAAGAAGGACACAGCCGAGTGGTATGCTGGGCAAGGACTGCCAGCAACAAGACCCACCAAACATCCGTCACTAAAACAAATTGATTTTTTTCATAGCGACGCAGCAATCCAGGCGCCAGCGACGACAACAACGAAGCATGTGTTACCGACACCGGTAAAACCTAAGGATTTGTCAGAATAAGTTTCATGTAGACAATATGAGTCACATACTCGACGAGTTTGTGGTTTTTTTTTTACAACACACCATGAGTATCATACTAGTCTCTCTCGGTGGACTCATTGTGTCAAATACTTCAAAGCATGGCCAGGAGAAAGAAAGCCACCCTAGAAGAGGTGCAATCTTTCTACGGCTCACTCTCCTTCGCTTGTAGGGCTATTGCAGATGGCCGCTGTTTTTTAAGACGAATAATTGACCTAACCAGGGGAAAGACGAGAGTGAACCACCGCATTCGTGTACGTGTTGAGGCACATAGGACATATCCGCTTGGCTTGAATTTCTGCACACCTTTATTGACACTTTGTGTTTACTGCCAAAGAGATGGACGTCATCATATGTTTTGGTGCTCACAACGGACGCAAGTAGCTTTGCATATGGCGCTGTCGCGGGGAATCAGTGGTTACAGGGTCCGTTTCCTCCATCCTGGAGTTCCAATCACATTGCTATGAAAGAACTCCTTCTAATCGTAGGAGCTGGGGGCCAGTATTGTCTAATCAACGGGTCCTGTTCCTTTCAAACAACACAGCAGTGGTTGAAGTGATCAACAGGCAAACTGCCAAGGACATACAGCTGATGTGTTTGCTCCGAAAATTGATTGTTGCATGTCTGTCGTATGACATATGTTTCCGTGCCAAGCACATCCCAGGAAAGATCAATGTTGTTGCCGATATTATCTCACGGTTGCAGGTAGAACGCGCACGCAGCGTTCAATACAGCCTGGACAACCACCCAACACTAGTTCCCTCACATTGGTTACCCTGGCACACAGCGCACTCACCACCATGGACGGGGCCTTCGCACCAAGCAGTGCCGATTGCGATGGAGGTGCAATACTGGGAAACCAGATGCTGATGACCTGGATGTTGGAACTGGTATCAAGAACGAACGCTAGGATGGAAGTGTGAAGCACCATATGTGGTAGGACAGTATTGAAATGTTTGTTCGTCTCTTGACGGAGGGTGGGTCGTAAGGCGGCCTATCCCTATATTGGGGAGGGACAGGCGTGACAGGTCAGCCTTCCACGAGCTCGACTCTTTTCCAGACATAGTTTTACCTAGGAAGGACTGTTTACACTTGTCAGTGTTCTAAGCTTGTTGGCAAGACAGACTGGTCAAGCACTGTTTATAGACAGCCTTTTAGTGGGGATTGTGGCCACCACAAGCAAACATGGGAGGCCAGGGGGTTCTTATCACGCACTTACCATAACATAGATACACCGGGGGCTTGGGGGGTACCGAGTGGAGTAATACACGAAATATAGTTATCGCCTAGGTGACACGAACGCCGAGTTATTAGATGTACCACAGCATTCTGCAGTCGCTACAGCCTGCCGATGTTTTTGGCAGAAGTACCAAACAGACGCGAATTGCAATAATCTAAGCGTGCTGTAATCATTGCATTGACAACACGTTCTGCTGTCGACTGTGGCAGGTAACGGTGAATTTGGCCGATATTACTTAAATGCTGTGAACAGGTACTAATAGTACGATAAATCTGCGCCGTCATGTCATATTGTAGCATTTCTGCTATTTCTGGATGTTTAAATCTACTTTCCTGAGGTTTAATTTTATAAATGAGGAAGGTCAAGCCAGTAGATAGACCTATTGTTAACCAACCGCCTTAGTTACGTAATTACAGCAACTCGGTTGCAGATGCGCTCAGTGAAGCGTATGGTCCTGTTGCTAGTGTTTCTAGGCAAGCAGGTGGTTTCACTGTAATCGTAGAGAGGGTGTTCCACAATGCCTAGTTTGAATAGTATATTGCATTAGCCAATATAAATGATGGAAACCTGTCATATGATGTGTAATTAGGTATGCTTATATAAACGTTTGTTGTACGCATTTCGCCATCTGGGCGCTGGCGAAGGACTGGGACAGATCCAGAGTTGAACTAGACAGGTTGCCCTGCTGCCAAGAGAATGGCAAGTCAAGTCGTAAAGCGAGGTGGGAATCGTTAACGTGGGTTACGTTCCCAAGCTTTTGTGTGTGTATAATATTCAGTGTCCAGAGTGACTGTTCGATCGAGTTTCGAAGAATCCATGCCGCCACGACAGCATTATATTGATACAACGTTCCGGTCGGCCCCAACGTATTTGCGTCGATGAGCGATAATCGTCAGAAAGCTTGACCGAATGCGACTCGCAGCGGCCGGCGGTAAACGTATACTGCCAGGCGTCGTCATTCACGCGAACCCGTTCATCTGACTTCTCGATCGTTTGCGACAGAGCAAGACCTCTCGATCGAATTCGTAGCGGCCGGCGGTAAGCGTCTACTGCCCGGCTTAGTCTTTCAGTTGAACGTATTCAACTGACTTCGCAATCGTTTGCGACCGAGCGATCATCGAACGGACGCGACTCGAGAATTCGCGACGTACTTCGGCAATCGTCAAGTGCCCGGCATCATCACTCGTGCGGCCGAGATACAGCGTTCTAATTGTGTTCTGAGCTCGGCGTGTTGACTTCAACAAACGTTCGTATATATTCGAGATGGGACTAGCCCAGTGGAAATGTCTACTTTCTGATTGAACGTATCTATTATTTGCTGTATTATGATTAGTAGTTATCTGTGGTTTTGAGGTGAGGTATTATTACCCTTGAAGTATTCACACATAATATTATATATATATATATATATGTGTGTGTGTTGTAACAGATTACTGTGATGAGAGTCCGCGAGGACTAGCTTATACTGTGTATTTATATTATGGGAGTTATTCTTAGATAACACTTGGCACCTAGTGTATGGTCGTATAGCGGTATAATCCACCTTAGAAAGGAAGTGGAATTTGATAATCGAAAGATTCAGTGTTATTGTTTATTATGTTCTATTAAGATTTGGTTACGGGATTTCTTTATTCTGTTTATTTTGTTAATCGAGATATTTACCAAAAGGAAGATATCTTGTAATAAAGTTTATAAAATGTTCCTCGTTCTTTGTTGCTTGTTCACGATAACCGTTTTTTCTCAAATGCGTTGACCTTGATATATAAGAACCCTACTAGACTGAGCCATCTAGAGTACGGAGACCTCGCTAATCCGTGACATAATTGGGGGCTCGTACGCGGAATTCCGGCGAGGGGGAAATTAAAATAACACCTTCGGTCAACGCTATGAATAGCGGGTAACACGTGACGGCAACATAGAACATGAGTAGATAGTAGGCGCTGTACGGTCATAAAACCCTACTTATAAAAAACGTTTTAATGACCACTAAACGATTCGAGCACCCAGCTGACGTCAGCAATAATGCGAGACTAGTCCTATGTATAAAAAAAGATCAAAGGTTTTTTGTTTGACACTAATGAGTTTGGGAAACCTACTTATAAAAAAACGTGATTGATGAGCGATGTAATTTGATACTAATTGGATGATTGACAGTACACCAGAGAGATGCCACCTAGCGGTGAGTGCAGAGAGTATTTTAGTCCTAGCTATCAACGCCGTACCTAGAGCGCGCTGACATAAGCAATAATGCGTTTAATAATAAAGTATATAAGTTTAGTTTCGTACTTTATAACCACGCTAAAGTATATAAGTTTAGTTTCGTACTTTATAACCACCCTAAAGTTAAGTTTCGTACTGGACCACCTATAACTGGGGTAGGAGTTGTGCTGACGTAAGTAATACGCTAACCACGCTAAAACCATTGTATATTAAAACCATTGTATAAACGTTGAGATGTCCCCGTATGTGATGTTGACAGCAAGAGCGACGACCGCTGCTGCTGCAGCGATAAGGCCACCGGCTGCTGCTGCTCTAGTGGTCTTTGACCCCTGGATGACAGCATAGCTGGCTAACGGTAAACAACGTTGTTCTGGTGGCCGAATTAAAACGAAACCTAAATACATCTAGTCGTGGGATTACAATGACAATCAAATGCATAAATACACTAACATTCAGTAGGGTGTTTATGCATTGAAAATAGACGCGTGAAAACTTGAGTAGTGACTGAAATATTTTATTCGGAATAATAGTTGAGTGTTCGGCCGCGACCGACGGGTTGCTGCCTGCTGGTCTCCGGCGGGGAGCCGAAGCGAGGCGTGATCTCCGGCGGGGAACCGAAGCCTTCCCGACGATATAGTTCGGGAGGCGTGATTGTCCTCCATTGTCCGTTTGGCTGTTTTACGAGGAACACTCGAGCCATATCGGGAACATCATCGTCGTCTGAGCTGTCAGGTGTGGGGGCGGGCGTAGGAGGTGGCGACGTGTGGATGTACGGTGGCACCGCGCATGTTGCCCGGCTCGACGTCGTCGACGCGTCGGGGAGATCAATCGGCCTACGTGGCGTGTACGTACTGCTTGTAGGCAGTTGGATCGGTCTATGAAATAAACAAAGGATGAATAAAATGAGTGAGAGTTATAAATAAAATGCATGCGTATTGTTTAAACGGTAAATTGAAATAAAATACTAGTATGCACTGTCTTGGTAAAATACATGCATAGTATGCATTATTTAAATAAAATACTTATAAATAAAATGCATGCATGTTTAAAAGGTAAAATACATAATGCGTACTAGTAAAAACATGCATTTAAATAAAATGCATGCATGTTACAACAATAAAAACGTGCATATAAATAAAATGCATGCATGTTTAAAATAAAATACATGCTATAGTAAGCACTGTTTAAATATGTTACAACAATAAAAACGTGCATTTAAATAAAATGCATGCATGCATGCTATAGTAAGCACTGTTTAATGTACGCTGTCTTACCGTGGTTTTGTTGTTGTGGACGTGGTCATGTTAGAGCGATGTGGTGGAGACGTCGTGCGCTCGTGTTTGTAAAAGTGTGTATGAAATGTGCGCGTCGTCAAACAGCGGCGGCGGCGCATGACACTACGGCTTATCTTGATTGACATGTGAACGGAGAACAAAGGATTTTTACAAGCGTTAAACGAAACGTTAAAAGCACGAAATTAAACGTTATATACGATCACTACGGGGTCAGGAAACACGAGATGCATAGATATTAGAGAAAATCGCTGTAAAAGTCACATTTGACAGTGGATGCACTGACGTGAACGCTAACTTTTTTCCTAAAACAAATTCCTCGGTAGACTAGGCGGAATGCGTTAAGCGCACATGTGTGACATCTGTTGCGCGTGACATAACGAGTTGGAATGTGAACGGAGAACAATGGATTTTTACAAACGATAAATGAAACGTTAAAAGCGCGAAATAAAACGTTGTATACGATCGCTGTGGGGTCAGGAAACGCGAGATGCATAGATATTAGAGAAATTCGCTGTAAAAGTCACATTTGACAATGAATGCACTGACGTGAACGCTAACTTTTTTCCGAAAGCAAAATGCCTGGGATGGATGAAGTATGCACGCCAATAATTGAAAAAGATAAGGGTATAAGTGTGAAGTGCGCATGCGCGTTATAGTGTAGACAATGACATTTCAAAAACAATAAACGAAACGTTAAAAGCACGAAACTAAACGTTGTATAGGTTCGCTGTGGAGTCAGGAAACGTGAGATGCATCGATATTAGAGAAAATCGATGTAAGGAGAGATTTAACGGCGAATGTACTGACGTGACTGGAAACTTTTTTCTGAAAACAAAATGTCTGAAATGTTCGAGACATTCACGCTGATAATTGAGTAAGATGACGTATTAGCGTGAAGTGCGCATGCGTGTTATTTGGAAAAGGTATAAAACGGGTGAGAAAAATGTTATATTGTATGACGCTGAAGTTCTAACGTGTATTCTTTCTACAACAGCAGAGCAGCAAGCAGCAGACGTTCTTCCGCAACATGGCGGATGAAAGTCAAAAACAACAACCAAAAAAGTCGAAGGCACCGCGTAAGCAGTCGATGAAGGCGGCAGCCGCCAGCAGCAGCAGTCAACCTTCGGCACTGATTGCAGCCTTGTCAACGGGGGCGTCACCACCCGTTAAGCGCCCCGTTACGCTGATCGCGGCCCCGTTGACTGTCGGCCGAAAGAGAAGCGCCGAAGAGGCGTCCTTGGAGCTACACCCCGACGACACGGCCGAGCAGCCCCCGGTGTTGTCGCGGAGCGGTTCTATGGAGCGTGAATCGACGGCGTCGACGCGTGCCACCGTGGTGAGTCTGAGACATCTGAAGTGTGCCGTCAACGGTGTTTATAAACTCCTGTCGGCCGTTACGATCGATGCCGTCTCGTACAAAGTGGAGCCCGGCACCACCTATTTGGGATGTTCCCGTTGTCGCCGGAAATTGCAGACAAGCAAAGCCGGGGTCCTGATATGTCGAACGCACGGTGAAGTGTTCGTACCGAAATATTTCTTCGCGTTGCGTGTGATGGTGAAGGACGGCGAGGAGGAGGAAGACGAGCTTTGGCTTACGTTGTTCGATAGTCAAATGTCTAATCTCGTCGAGTTCACGGCCGAGTACTTGACGGGATTGAACGAGGAGGATCTCCGCGATACCGTGCTCGAGTTAACCGGTACTAATGTGGAGATTAGTGTGCGGAAGACGAGTTGGAACGGGGACCCCTCGTATACAGTCCGCACACTAAAAAGATACGTCGACGATGACTAATGTTGTTGTCTTGTGTTGTTTGTAGGAGGAGGAAAATTGGCCGCTACTGGTAGATTTATTGACGCACGCCAACGAACGACAACGAATGAGAGATCGTCGGGGGCTGGAACTAAGCAAGGAGAGCTTTGAACTATTAGCCGAGTCGGCCGAACAATATATAAGGGCGTTTTGGTTGGCCTATGAAGCAAGCCTATTTCGTAGTAGTTTGATGTACTAACAGTTGTGCTTTTATATGCTTTAGGAAATGCGCTGCGTACTCCAAAAAATGCTTGCAAACAACGAAAGGATTCGCGCTCAGTACGACGAGGTTGCGACGTTCGTAAGAACGTTGTTGGAACGGGGTGTGCCGGGGTCAGTAAAGATGGATGAGAAGGAGGAAAAGAAGAGAGAGGCGGACTAATCATAATAATGTGTTTGTAGGACGCTTTGATGCAGCACACCAGGCGTGAGTGTATGAGCGACTTCCTACACGCGTTCCTGACGGTGATTCGTAAAGAATAGAACTGCTTTGTGCTGTAGGGTAGTGGCGGAGGAGTACGTGACGCCCACGTATTGGAGGCAATCATCGAGGAGGCGCTGGGCGACTGCTCGACCCGATCGCGCCCCCCTCCACCGACGTATAACGACAGCCTGGGGACGATGAGACCGACGTGCTTGCCGTACTGGAGCGTATCGGAGGAGCTGGGGACGTGCCAACGGCAACTCGTCGTGCCGAGCCGGAGTCAGTTGATCGTGCGTTACGAACGGCTGGCTATGGATCTCGTCGCCGAGACTCTCGGCGAAATGATTCTGGAGAAGGGGCGAGATCACTGAGGGGTATGCGAACCGAATGAAGGCTGCCCATACGTTCACATGCCCGGCTATCGCGCGGGGCGGCCGAATCGCGTCTACATGCAACGTTTCGATAAGCTGGGCTGTATTGTGATGTGGTATTTCAACGGCGTCATGGAAACGTTTCTGCGTCGATCGCTCATCCCCTGTTTCACGAGACTAGTGCATATTCTACACGAGACTACGGTGTCGATTTCTTCCGGTGATCAGCAGCCGCAAACGGGCCGTGCAGGACAATTGTATTTGGTGCAGTTTGTGTCGAACTGGTTGTTGGGAACAAATTGGCGCGATTATATGAGTCGCGTGCAACTCGAGTCGGCCGTGCACACGTACGTGCAACGCCGGAGCGGACTGGAATGAACGAACACTAGTAGAATAGAGAACATTTTATTATTATTTGCTTGCTATTGAAACAAAGGCTTTGAATGTTGTAAGAGTACCGAATAAAACGTAGAAAATGTACTTTCCGTTTCCGAGTTACCTAGTTAGAAAAATTACCGCTAGTCGTACCACCATCCCGCTAGTTAGAAAAACCACCACATTCTACCGCTAGTTAGAATTTTTTTCGCTACAGTTAAAAAAACCGTCACCACATTCCACCGCTAGTTAGAAAAATTTCCGCTCTTCCCGCTAGGGTTAGAAAAACCGTCACCACATTCCACCGCTAGTATTACCGCTCTTCCCGCTAGGGTTGCAAAAACCGTCACCGCATTCCACCGCTCTTCCCGCTAGGGTGTACTTACCACCACCACCACCACCACCGTCACCGTCGCCGTTATAAATAGCGACGTTCGAAAAAATATCATTAGAGAGAATGCCACCTACTAGATGGCAATGTCCGAGATGTGGGCACTATTTCGCGACGCAGTCGACGTTAGAACGACACGTAAAGAGTTCGAAAAGTTGCGGCGACGAAGCGTTATGCGTAAAACGTCGAGTGTCCAAAATGTGGCACGCTATTCACCACGCGTCACGCTATGCTACGACATCTGAGGCTGCGGTGTGGCCGTTCGCCACCTCCTAGTAGTAAAGAATCAGTGGTGGAGGAAGAGGCCGCTAGGGCGCCGTCGCCCGACGATCTACAGCGTGTCGTAGACGAGCACCGGCGTAGCATAGAGATGTCGGTGGCGCGCGGCGTCATACAGTCGCGTTACAACTATCGTATGACCGCCTGTACGAGTACGCGCGTGCTCGAACCGCGTCTGAGGGAAATGTTTCGCGCGCAAAAGAACGCGTTTAAAATTAATGTATGCGATGGTTTTGTATTACGCCACAAGGTGTCGGGTCGGTACCGATATTTTCATTCTTCGTGTAACTGTTGCGGTCGCTTCCTCGAAACACCCGCCCTAGTTACCGATAGCCGTTCATTCGAACGATTCCTCGACGCCGTGCGCACTACCGACGTACTGCAGTACGCCATCGCGCAGCGTCCCGACTCGGGATGGATCGTCGAGCTCGTAACTAACGCCACCTACTTCGTGAACGTCATCATCAACCATCCTATAGGCTGCGTTGGCGTGACGACGCTTCCCGCCTACGTGCGCCTCAACAGGTCCATCGTGTCGTTGACGAACGATCATCTAGGCACGCCCTACGACGACCATCTGTGTCTCATCCGATGCATCGGCCTTCACCTGCAAGGTCACCGGCGAGGCGAAAGTGACCGCCACATCGATACGAACCGTTTAACGAAAGACGCTAAACGTCTGTACGCGCGATATTGTCACGCCGAGCGCACGTCGACCTCGAACGGCGTGCGCCTGAACGAATTGGATCGCGTGGAGACGGTTTTCGGCATCAACGTCGTCGTCTATCGTCGACTGACGAACGACGTCGCCGAACTAGTCCGTCGATCGTGCGAAGCGCACCCCACGACGCTGAACGTCAACCTGTACGAGTCGCACTTCTCGTACATAAGCGATCGGCGCGTGTACACGAAAACGTACAAGTGCGGAAAATGCGGCAGCGTCCTCTGGCGGAACGCGCACGATCTACGACGTCACGAAGCGACGTGCGAAGGCGGCGTTCGTCACGTGTTCCCCGGCGGCGTCTACCGACCGACGGCGTCCGTATTCGAGCGACTCGACGACGAAGGCATCGACGTCGGCGACGACGACCTGCGCTACTACCCGTACCGCGCGACGTTCGATTTCGAGTGCTATTTCGCCGATAACGATCTGCCGACGGATACCGACAAATGCCGCTGGATCGCGCGACACGAACTGCTCAGCGTGAGCGTCGCGATGAACGTACCCGGTCACGAAGCGGCGCACTGTTACGTCACCACCGGCGATTCGTCGGAACTCGCGCGTCGCCTCATCGACGACCTGAAGCGGTGAGCGCGGCGGCGTGCGCGATTCTACGTCCCCGCTACGACGCGACCTTCGAGGCGCTCGACGCGCTCGACGCCGACTGGCGGCGACGACGATGCGACGACGACGCCGACGCGTCACCGTACGCCACTCTCGCCGAACGGCTGTGGACGTACCTTCGTCAAATGCCCGTATTGGGATTCAATTCGGGTAAGTACGACCTGAACGTCGTCAAAAAGTACTTGACGCCCCTGCTTATAACCGACGACGCGCAGCACACGTCGTCGGCGTTTACCATTAAACGTCAGAACAATTACATGTGCCTGTCGACGACGACGTTGAAGTTCCTGGACATAACGAATTACCTCGCGCCCGGCGTTAGCTACGATCGCTTTCTGAAAGCGTACGGTTGCTCGGCAACGAAGGGCTACTTTCCGTACGAGCACATCGACGCGTTGTCGCGTCTGGACGAAAATGCCCTGCCGCCGCGCGAAGCTTTCTACAGCCAGCTGAAACGCGAGGGAATCTCCGCGGAGGCGTACGAGATTTGCGCGACGGCGTGGCGCGACGAGGGCATGACGTCGAGGCACGATTTTCTTGTGTGGTATAACAATCGTGACGTGGCGCCGTTTCTCGAGGCCGTCGATCGCCAGTTCGCCTTCTATCGCCGCCGACGTATCGACATGTTCAAGGACGCCATCAGCGTACCGGGGTTGACGTTGTTGTACCTGTTCAACGACCTGCCGAAGTCGATCCATTTCTCGCTCTTCAACGAGCCGAACAAAGATCAGCACCGTCTGCTGCAGGCGCAGATCGTCGGCGGCCCATCGATCATCTTCGCGCGCCACCACGAGGCCGACGTGACGTCAATTCGTGGCGGCGACGCGCCGTGCCGATCGATGTTAGGCTTCGACGCAAACGGCCTCTATCTATGCGCGATAATGCAGGAGATGCCGACGGGCTGGTACACGCGCCGACGCGCTGAGAACGCCTTTCGAGCGGAACGCGTGCACCGCTACGGCCGTATGGCCGTGGAGTGGTTGACGCGCGTGGAGGCGGAAACCGGCGCGCGTATACGTCACCAGTTGAACGGACGCGAGAAGCGCATCGGAAAGCACCGAGTCGACGGCTGGTGCGCCGCCACGCGAACGGCGTATCAATTTCACGGCTGCTATTTTCACGGCTGCCCGACGTGTCAGGCGCATGTGACGACGAACGCCGTCAACGGTCAACCGATGACGACGCTGTACGCTGCGACGATCGCCGTGTCCGCCTACCTGCGCCGTTTCGTCGACGAAGTCGTCGAAATGTGGGAGTGCCAGTGTTACGCCGTGCAACCACCGGCGGTGCCGACGCGCCCGACGCGTCACGATGGCAACCAGCGACCGCCATTCCGCTCTCGACGATACTGGAGGCGGTGCGCGACGGCTCTCTGTTCGGCCTCGTGCAGTGCGATATCGCCGTACCGGAAGCGCTGCGCGACAAGTTCGCCGAGATGCAGCCGGTATTCAAGAACGTCGATATCACGCGCGACGATCTCAGCCCGTTCATGCGCGACTACGCCGAGTCGCACGATCTCCTCACGCGACCTCAACGCACGCTCGTCGGTAGCTACATCGGCGCGGCGATCGTGCTCGCGACGCCGCTCATACGCTGGTATCTGGCGCACAGTCTCGTCGTCGAGCGCGTCTACGAGATCGTCGAGTACGCGCCGATATCGTGTTTTCGCCGCTTCGGCGACGCGGTTTCGACGGCGCGACGCGAGGGCGATATCGATCCCGACAAATCGATCATCGCCGATGCCTTTAAACTTCTCGGGAACAGTTCCTACGGGAAAACGATTACGAGCGTCGATCGGCACCGGGAAATCAAGTACGCGACGCCGGTCGGCGCGTCGATGCTCGTCAACAATCGGCGCTTCCGGCAACTGGACGTCGTCGTCGACGACGCGCTGTACGAGGTGGCGCTGAATAAGCGTAAAATCGTCTACGGCCAGCCGATACATATCGGCTATTTCGTATTGCAGTACGCAAAATTGAAAATGCTGGAATTTTATTACGATTTCGTCGACGCCTACATTCCCCGTCCGCTCTTCCAGTACTGCGCTATGGACACCGACTCGGCGTACATAGCCCTAGCCGGACGTGACGTCGACGCGCTCGTACCGGAAGAACGTCGCGAACACTACTTCCGGAATCGTTCGCTCTGGTTTCCGGCCGAATGCTGCGAGGCGCACGTAGACGCCTACGTACGACGGCGCGTCGCCGGACTAGCGTGGGAGGAGCCGGCCTGCTGCGCGCGCCGACGCCTGTTCGATCGTCGAACGCCGGGCCTCTTCAAAGAAGAGTGGCGCGGCGACGGAATCGTGGCGCTGTGCAGCAAAACCTACTACTGCTTCGGCGGCGTCGCCGGTCCGAAGTACAGCACGACGGGACTGAGCAAGCGACAGAACGCCGACATCGACGAGCACACCTTCCTCGCCTTACTGCGCGACCGTCGCAACGGCGTCGGCTAGAACCGCGGTTTCCAATTGAAAGACTCGTCCGTGTTGACGTACGTTCAAGAGCGCGCGGCGTTGAGCTACTTCTACGCTAAACGCCGCGTGCTCGACGACTGCGTCACCACGGCGCCGATACTCGTCTAACTCGTAAACTCGTCTAACTCGTCTACTACTAACCTAACCCCCACCACCCCCTAGGGGTAGTTTCTGTATGTATGTATGTATGTGTGGGTAATAATAAACAACAATTGTGTACGTGATCATTTGTCATGTTTTTATTTCTTCTATTATACACGTAGTAAAAGCGAAGCTAGTGCCGAATAGGTTTTAATAAATCGTATACGAGACAGTCATTGTTCACCCTATCGGTGCCGAATAGGCTCTGAAACGTCGTCAACGGCATCCCGCGACAAAGGAGGAGAAGGTAGGCGACGCAATATTGTCCGCACACGTTAGAGTTGACGCTCTGCAGCCGCTTGTCGTTGAACGTCCACGCGTCGCCGCAGTGACGACGCGGGAAGGCGCGGAAGTCGGCGTGCAGCGGCGGCAGACCGTACGAATCGAAGTACTCGCCTCGTCGGTCGGCGCCGACGTAGACGGCAACCCAGTGCTGTCCCGTTTCGCTGCCGTCGTCGGTGTTGCACACGAAGGCCGTCGGGTAGGCGACGACGTCGGTGGAGGCTAGCGCGTCTTTAGGCACGACGCCGACGACGATACGTTTAGCGTATGTATCGAGTTCCAGACGACGCAACAGTTGAAACGTATCCATAGTTACTACCAGTCGTACACGACGTTCCGGTTCCGGTCGATCTCCATCACCGTCTCGAATTCCGCGTACACGATGATGTTCACCGGAAGCGGTAGCGGCGTCCCGAAATGCATTTCGACGCCCACGCTCCCCTGACGCACGACGTTGAAATGATCGCCGTAGCAACAGTCGGGGGTCAGGTCGAAACCGAAGATGCTGTAGCCGGCGCCGAAGTCCGTACGCGATACGTCGTTCCCCTCGTCCTCGAACGCCTTTCCGGTCGCCTCGAAGAGATTCATGTAGCTCCGCACGTACCGGTTGTGCGGGAAGTCCGGCTGCAGCGGCTTGCTCGGCACCTGACGTCCGTCGAAGACGAGCGTCAGGAAGTTTATGTCGTTGTGACGCGCGTCGAACGGATTTCTAGTGTAGTCGCCGTTGTAGGCGACGTTATCGATCATCATCAGGAAGAGGCGTTTCGGAATCGCGCCCATGTACAGGTTCTCGTGCGTGTGCGATAGCGTACCCGCCGTTATCGAGAACGATTTGCAGTCGACGCGACTCATCGGAAACTTAGCCGTTCCCAACGCCCACGCTTTGATATGTCCCATCTGGACGGCCGGGTTCAACTTCACTTTTTGCACGTGCAGTCGAATCGCCTGCAGCACGATGCGCCACCCCGGTACGGCTTGCGCGCCCATGATCGCGAAGGCGTCCTTCGCGCGAACTATGCGTATTTTCGTGTCGACGCCGTTCGGTAGGTGTTTGTTTAGCATAAACGCGTCGACGTGCAGACGTCCCATCATCTCCACCTCGTGGCTATCGGCCGTCGCGAGACGTCGCGCCTCGAAGCCGACGTTGGCGTTGCCGAGCGTGTCCATCCGTCCGGCGGTGTCTTTGTACCACAACGACGCCGTGAGATGCGAACGTTTCGCGTCGCTACCGTAACTTAGCAACGTCTCGAGGTAGGCCCGGTACGCGTACGTATTGGTCGACGGCGTCACGAGGGTGTTGTTTAGGGACACGTCGATTTGACTGATCATCGAATGCAGGAAATTGTTGAACGGCGCCACCGTGGCGGCCGCCGCCAGATCGGTACCGTCCCCCCGCGTCACTTTGCAGCGCACGTACAGTTGAACGCCCGCCAGGTCCGTATAGTCTTCGCCCGAACCCGGCACGAGGAACTCGATAGGGCCGCCGGCGTCGAGAGTCGTCAGCGGCTGGTAGACGGTCCAATGACTACTCTCGATGCTCGTCTGCGTCACCGGTCCGCTGAACAGCTCCAGTTCGGCCTTCACGCCCTCGCACGTCGAGCCGTTCACGAACGCCATCGTTGTCGTCCGTTCGACGTCTTCCGCCTACTGACGACCGTCGCCGCTAGGCGTGCTCTCTTCATGCCGCTCCCGCCGACACGTCGGTGCGTTTTTTTGTTCCGTAGGTCGACGACAACGACACGAGGACGTTGCTCAGCGACGAGAACGTCACGAGGACGTCGTTCAGCGACGCGTCGAGTTATCTGAGCACCAGCGCGGCCGTCGGACCCCGCGTCGTCATGAAGTGCGCGTACATTCGAAGGTAGTCGTCGTCCGTGATGTGGAGCTCGATAGGGTCGAGAAACGTCAGCGGCTGGTAGACGATCCACTGATCGACGTCTGCCATCTCTTTATGCCGCCGCCGCTGCCAACATTTTTCTTTCGTAGGCGCGGTACTTCGACGGCGGCGGCGTCACGAGGACGTTGTTCAGCGTTACGTCGAGTTGACTGAACAGCAGGACCGGCGCGGCGGTGGTCGTCACCCCCCGCGTCACTAAGAAGCGCGCGTACTCTCGAAGGTTCCTAAAGTCCTCGATAGGGTCGAGAGACGTCAGCAGCTGGTAGACGATCCACTGACTTCTCTCGATCGTTGCGCCGCTGTCCATTACTCGTCGAATATATCCGTTCGACGCGCTCTCTTCCGCCTACTGACGGTCGTCGCCGCTAAGCGCGCTCTCTTTACGCCGCCGCGGGGACGACGCTGCTGCTGCTGCGTTTGTTTTTTTCTCTTCTTCTTTGGTGGCTGCTGCTGCTGCGAATTCAATAGGCCGTCGAGAAGATCGGCGCCGGCCTCCTTCGCGCTTCTTTTTATCGACTGTTTCAGATCGCCGCCGGCGACGACGTCGCGCGCCACGTGCATGCCGGTGTTGAGCGCTCGTTTTCCCAACGCCAACGCTCCTCTCTTGATAAGCGGCATGGCGCTTCGAAACAGACTCCCGAAGAGATTACCCAGACCGTGACCTCGTTGACCCCGAGCGCCGACGAAGACCGGCAGCTGTCCGCCGACCTGACGAACGTAGTAGTCCACGTACGGGTTCTTCGACGACGGCGCCATTAAAACAATTTCGATTTACAAGGTCTGAAGTGAAGCGTCGTCACAACCTTCCCCTGCTCGAATGGTATCGGTTGGCCGTGATCGTCTCTTATATCGACTTCGACCTCGTCGAATTGCTTCCGCTGCAGCTTCACGTATTGCACGCGATCGAACGTTTCCGAAATGATGTCACCGTTCTCACCGCGGATGGCGATGTTTCGAATGAGCGGCGCGTACACGTCACCGAAGACGCGCGGTTCCACGAGATCCGTGTACACGTACAGACTCTCGATGCCCGCCGACATATTCACCGTATTGCGACCTTCGTACTCGAACGTGTACGCGGCGGGCGACGTGCTGATGACGGGTCTCACCGCCGGCGCGGGACCGAACGCGGACGAACTCATGATCGTGTTGGTATGGAAACCTAGCACGTGCCTCAAGCGACTCGAATGAGGTATGATAAATTCGACACCCGCCGACATACGTAGCGTATATCGGTTAGAGACGGCGCAGTATTCTAGTATGGCCTTGACCTTATCGGTGTGTAATCTAGCTAGCGCCGCGTTGATCTTGTGCAACAACGTATAACAGTTGTTGTAGAAACCGTGAGGAATCGTCGTCTGACTATATATCAGCACGGTCGAAACGTCTTTGTCTATCTGCGTGTAAACACCCAGTTCGACCGTCGCGCAAGTCAGATAGAAGTATGCGTCCTTCTCTCTCTCGTTGTACCACGTGTGCGGATACTGTACCGACACCGCTCCGCATTCCCACTCCCCCGACAAGTCGAAACGTCTCGGCAACGCCGTGACGTAGTGCGTCAACGTATTTTCGGGGTGACGTTTCATAGACGCGTTGCTCGGCAGCGTCAGATAAAAATCAGACGAAATCGCCATCGCGTTGCCGTCGATCGCCGCCGACGCTCATAGACGGACTCGGAAGCAGGTAACCGAGACAGCTGCTCAACAGCGCCGTCCACAGGTTGGAGTCACCTTGACCTTTCGTTAGATTGTATATACTAACGGCGATGACGAAGTACAGGACGACGACCTGACAGAGGAATACGATTTCGGCCTTAGGGCATTCGTTGCCGCAGATTCGCCATGGAACGGGTTCGACGACAGTACCGTCGACGGAGTCGTCGTCTTCGACGACGGATGATCGCTAGGCGTTCGTTCCTCGATCGCCACTCGAGGTAGTTTCGTCGTCGTCGCACATCGTCGCGCGACTGCGCGCTGTCGATGCAGCAGGTTCCTTTATACGGTAAGAACGAAGATCCGTTGCATAGTCCCGCCTCGTGCAGTCGCCAGCAGCCGGTGTGACGCATCCAACGATTCATCATAGGTCCACGAGCGACTCGGCGTCGATCCAGCTGTTGAATGAAGCCGGATATCCGCTCCATTTTATGAACGCCTCCGAACCACCACGACGCCGACGACGCCGTAGAACCGCCTCCACGCGATATAGTTTGTCTTTCGGAACGACTACGCGTTGTAGTTCCGGTTCGTAGAAGGCGCCCTCTATCGGCGTCTCGGCGTCGTGCTTCAGGCGATAAACGGGCGGATCGGACGGATGCACCTCTACGACGGTGAACAGCTCCTCGCTCCAGTTAGCCATGTATCCTTTTTTGAATTGACCCCTCGTCTTGCTGATACGTACGCGATCTCCCATGCGTAGTTTCGGTTTTCGTCGTCGACCGTCGCCGCCACCCCCGTACAGTCGTTGCCATACGGCCTCCTGATTCGTCGCGTCGACACTCGCCGGCGTCCTACCGATACTTCGGTGGTAGGCGTTGTTGTACGATCGCAGGAAATCCGGTAACGCCTCTACGTAGCGCAGCGTTTCGTGTTTCGTAAAATAGCGCCACATACGCGTCTTCAAAGTTCGATTAAACCGTTCCACGACGCTCGCTTTAGTCTCCTCGTTATGCGTCACGAAATGATGAACGCCGCGACTCTTTAACAACTTTTGCAGGGGTCGGTTCAAAAACTCGCTCCCCTTATCGGTCTGCAGCGTGTGCGGCGTCTCTTCGTCGTTCAGCAGGCGCTCGAAGGCCGCGACGAGCGACGCGCCGGACTTACTCTTCAACGGAACGCACCACGCCCGCTTCGAAAACACATCGATCACCGTCAATAGGAATGTTATACCGTCGTTGTGCGTTTTCAGTCTAGTCAAGTCGACCAGATCGGCTTGCCACTGCTGGTTTCGACCGCCCACGATGACGCGACGTCGTTTGAAATGACGTCTAACCGGTTTGTGTAGGGTATAGGCGTCCTGCGACGCTAGCCACCTCTCGACGGCCGGACGTCGGAGCTTCGACGCCCGGTGCAACGCGTCGACGCCTCCGTAACTCCCCACCCGTTTCGGATCGAAGTACGCGTTATTCAGCTCGTCGTCGTCGTCGTCGTTTCGTTGCTGTCGAAGCTTTGGACGACGACGACGACTCCACCCGGACACCATGACGACGACGACGACGATGATGATACGATTATACAGAACGCGATAAGCGCGATGATGAAACCGACGACGATGATGATGATCGCGCGTCGTGACGACATCACGACAACGTATCCCACGCCGTGACGTCCAACGAAGAGGATCTGCATTTAGGCGCGCCTCGCATTCGAGTACGACGTCTCCGCTCAGTCGGCGCTGCTGATGAACTAGACGTCGACGGCATCGTCATCCTCTCTTCTAGTAGCTGCTTCCGTCGTCGCTCCACGTACGAACGATAGCGCGGGTTGCCTACGAATTCCATAGGGATATTCATATCCTTCATGTGTAATCCGAACTCCCGCCATCCTACGGGTGCCGTCGTCTTCGATCTCGTTCGCATGAGGTCGTTTACTAGATCGACCATATTACTCCCCGCGATCGCTTTACCGTCGTACACGAATTCACCGCGATCGTTCCATCGAGACAACGGATCGGCTTTCATTTTTTCGATCAGCATTCTCGTCTTCTCTTTCAACGTTTTCGGCATACTGGCTATGATTTCGCGCTCTATCGTCTCCGACGATGGTGGCGCCGCCGCCGGCGCCACCTGTACCGCGGGCGTCGTCTCGCCATTGACCACCGACACGCGTACCGGTTGCGCCGCTCGAGCCGCCTCTATCGTATTGTACCGACTCAGCAGTTGATTGTACGACGCTACCTTTTCGCGTTCCGATAAATCCGAACGTTCTAGAATATCCTTCATGTCGCTGTCAAGGCTACTCAGCACACGTGATCGAGGCGTGCTCGACGACTGATCGACACGCGGCAGAAGGCTTTCCACCAATCATGGATCGACCAACGCTATCTTCTTCGCGTACTGCATCAATCACCCGCTGCCGCCGGCGCCGCCGAGCACCTGTCTGAGCAGCGGCAAGATAACGGTACTCGCTAACGGCGCTAGCATGGCCGTCAGAAAACCACCCGCACCCTTTTGGAAGATGACGCGCTTCTGCTTACGCGTCACGTGTTTGTCGACGAGTTTACGCAGGTGATCTCGGTATTTCGACAATACGCTTTTCTGTTTCGGCGACAACTTCGCGTTCCCTTTCATAATGTTGTACGCGTAATCGCACAGACTACAAATGAGACCGGTGTCCGCGTGGGCGAGTAGGGCTTTTCGCAGAGCGATGTTCCGCCTATGTCTCTCTAACAGCTGCAGGGCGACGATGTGTCTCTTTATTTGATTCGTCGGTCCCGCCACCTTCGGCCGTCTCTTCGCTCCCGTCACGCGCGCCTTCATAGCGGCTAATAAACGGACGCGTCGTCGTCTCTCTCTTCTTATAGTCCGCCGACGCCACCACCGCCACCACCACCGCCGCCACCCTTCCGTACGTACACGTACTGAAGGCGATCGTCCGGAAATATGCACGTACGCAAACGCATATCCTCTTCCGTTTCCTGTTTCAGATCCACGAATAGATACCCGTACGCCGACGACGTCGCGTCTTTGAAAGCCTCTATCATGTAGTTGACCTTTCCCGGGTACATCTGTTTCGCTAGGTGACCTACTTGACCCTCGTCTCGAGGACTCTTGAATAGCACTATGTATTGCGCGTTCAGGCTGACTGTACGGTTTTCTTTCCCTTTCGGAAACATGTTCTGTCGCAATTGTACGACCGACGTATTACAATGATGACTTTTTTTAGTAAATAGTACCGTCACCCGGCTATCGGTCTCCTCCATGAGGTCGTCGAGTACTAGAAGCGTTCTCGCTTTACCGTCTAAACGTTTCGGATCCGGCAGGCCGTCTACGAACTCTATTTTCGAAGACATAGACGTGTAGCCGCTCTGCCACTGTCCGTAACACCACAGGATTTTCTCCGGCGGCGGATCGATCATAGTGTCGTAACGTATCAAACGCTCGACGAACGTCGTCTTACCGCATCCCGTAGGACCGGCTACTATACACGTAAAAGGATGCTTCAACGACGGTCCGTTCATTTTTCACGACTGAACGACGAACACTTTTTTACGCGTCTTTATACTCATCGCGCAACTCCATCAACAGTTTACCGAGCATGTTCTTCCCCGGATCGCCCGCGGTTCCGCTACCCCAGAAACCCTCCCTACTCGCTACCCATTCCACCAATTCGGCGTCCCCGGTCGCCAACAGTGCAGCCTTCAAATGGCTCGATCCGTCAAACTTCCTCCTCAACAACATCTTCATACATTTCACCCTAATGTCGGTCCATTTGTTTCTCATTCTCTTTAGTCGAATGTCGTAACCGCGTCGTTTCGCTGCGTAAGAGCTTTGCGACCTTTTGATGTTTTCGGCGCATTCCACATCCTCGTAGAATATCGCTTTCCTATACTGATAGGCGTGCTCGACGGATCGAAAGCCCCGACCGAACGCCGACAGTCGACACATATACATATTCGACAAGAACGATCGCGATCCACCAAACCTTATAGGCGACGACATCGTACCGACTACCGATCACCCGCTACCGCCACCGCTTATATAACCGCGACTCCTAAGGTCAAACCCCGGTTGTACGGCGTTGATACCCCGGTTATTGGTGGTCGACGAAAGTACGAAACTAAACGTTTAGCGTGGTTAATATTACGTCACTAAGTACGAAACTAAAGGTCGATACGAGCGTGGTTAGCGTATTGCTTACGTCAGCGCGCTCTAGGTACGGCGTTGATCGCTAGGACTAAAATACTCTCTGCACTCACCGCTAGGTGGCATCTCTCTAGTGTACTGTCAATCATCCAATTAGTATCAAATTACATCGCTCATCAATCACGTTTTTTATAAGTAGGTTTCCCAAACTCATTAGTGTCAAACAAAAAACCTTTGATCTTTTTTTATACATAGGACTAGTCTCGCATTATTGCTGACGTCAGCTGGGTGCTCGAATCGTTTAGTGGTCATTAAAACGTTTTTTATAAGTAGGGTTTTATGACCGTACAGCGCCTACTATCTACTAACATGCCTGAGAACTTAGCTGCACTCTGGTTCCGTGGAGTGTCAGCGTTGTTCCGTGGCTAGATACGAAACCTACATCTATTCCAGTAGCTGTAGTGTAGGGTAATTCACTTGCCCCTTGTCGTTTCTGCCCGGACATAATTCTGTGTCCCATATTTCTCGTTATATTTATAGTGTATCATTCACGTTTTGAGGCATTAGACTTGTTTATTGCAGCAGTAAAGGATCATGAATTAATCGTATAGTTATTGTAAGTAGGAGCTTTGTTATTTATCAACTGTACGAGGAAGTTGAATTACTTGTTGCAATTGCCGAGTTGCCATTGGGTAGATTAAAGTCCCACAGAATTTCCGTGTGTTGATAGTTGACACGGCGTGGTTGAAATCGTATAGTGATTCCATTATTCCAATCTTATGAGAAGATTGTGTGGAGTGTTGTAGCGTAGCTAGCACTTTTGCGGTTTACAGGTGATTGACCTTGTGTATTACTTAACCGTGATATCCGTTTAGTGATTGTTTCATGTGTTGCACTAGTTTGCAAACATGGATCTTGCTCAGATAATTGAGTTAGGCGAGAAGTTAGGGTTAACAGGTCCCGAACTTCAGGCATTTGTTCGCGATGAACAAGGAACCGCCCGGGCTGAGCGACAGGCCGCTCGCGAGGCGGAGAAAGAGAGGATCCAGGCCGAGCTCCGAGAAAAGGAGGCGGCAAGGCAGGCCGATATGGAGAAAGAGAGGCTCCAGACCGATATGGAGAAAGAGAGGCTCCAGGTTGATATGGAGAAGGAGAGGCTCCAGGCCGAGCTCCGAGAAAAGGAGGCTGCAAGGCAGGCCGATATACGCGCGCGTGAAATGGAGCATGAAGAAAAGATGGCCAGGCGCCACAACGAGGCTACTACCTTAGAGAACCGAGATTCGGTGAGTAATGCTTCAGCCATTACTAAGGGAGTCCGTAGTCCTCCGTTACCCTGTTTGAACGAAGACAGGGATTCAATTGATGCCCATCTCCAGCGCTTTGAAAGATATGCGGAAAACCAGGGTTGGGAGCGCGAGAATTACGCTATATTTCTGAGCGCATTGTTAACTGGTCATGCACTGGAAGTTTATTCCCGTTCCCCGATTTCCGTGGCCAACGATTATAACCAGTTAAAGCAAGCATTACTAGGATGGTACCGACTGACTGTAGGCGATTTTCGTAAGAAGTTTTACACCTGTTCTCTAAATTTGACCGAAACAGTGTCGCAGTATTTTGCTCGTATGAAGCATTATTTGACTCAGTGGATTTCTTTGTCAAACATTAATGAGTCTTTCTAGGGCCTCAAGGAACTCATTCTGAGAGAGCAATTATTGTTTATGTGCCCTAGGAAACTGTCCGTGTTTCTGAGAGAACACAAACCGGTGGGGAAAGAGAATTTGTTGGTGTTGGTGAGAACATTTACAGATGCCCATTCATCATATGGTAAACGGGAAAATCGTAGAGACCGAGTCCGACCCACTCCCGTCCCTTCACCCGTCCCGAAAAGTAGATCAGGGGAGGGGAGGTACCCTATTTCTAGCCCTACCCCGCGGCCCGTTCCTCCGCCGCGTACATGTTTCCTTTGTAATCGGCCAGGTCACATCGCGAGACAGTGTACAGTGGGAGTGCAGAATAGGAATCCTCCACCACAAAAGATGAAACCAGTGGTTGGGAATTGTGCAGTTGTGCTAAATCAGAATTCCCCTAGTCACCAATGTCCTGTGGGTGGGACTGATGTCACCTTGCAATGTGGTTGTAAGATCCCCGTAATTGCTAGTGCTTGTGTACAACATGAAAACAGTTGTAACTTACCGGTTGTAAAGGGGTATGTGGGGGGATCCCCAGTGAAAGTACTACGCGACAGCGGGTGTAACGGAGTCGTTGTACGACGTAGCCTAGTTCCGGAAGATCAGTTAACTGGGAAAACCAAAGTCCTTATGCTGATGGATCGATCCGTCATTGAAGTCCCAACGTCCCGGTGCTATGTCAGAACTCCCTTTTTCACAGGATAAATTGAAGCCCTATGTCTAAACAACCCCGTTTATGGTTTATGACTTAGTCATTGGCAACGTTGATGAACTAAATTTGCCCTGTTCCGATAACAGTGAAGGTTCTCCTTTTCGAAGAACCAAGTCAGATGATGTCCCCGTTTCTGTTGAGACCCCTTTGAATGACACCACAGTCACCGGTTGTGCTGTAGAAACCCGTGCTCAACGGGAGCGCCTTTCTAAACCCACAAAACCTTTGATTGTGCCTCAAGTTGTTGGTGCGAGTATATCCGCCGATGATTCCTTGAGAGAGCAAAAAGGTGATGAGACCTTAAAGAAATGCTTTGATTCGGTTGAAGAGACTAAAGGGAAACCTAATGGAGAACAAACAAGTCAATTCGTGGTAAAAAGGGGGCTCCTTTATCGCTTGTATCAGAAAGAGAAAAAGGGTGAGACTGTGAAACAACTAGTAGTTCCCCGAGTTTTGCGCAATCGAGTCATGACGTTAGGACATGAAACCATCCTATCTGGACATCAGGGAATTAGGAAGTCGCTAGACAGAATCCTCCTTAACTTCTACTGGCCAGGGATAGTGGATGATGTCCACAGATTCTACCAGTCATGTGATATCTGTCAGAGGACCGTTAATCGAGGCAATGTCCCTAAGGCTCCTGTACAAATGATCCCCATCGTAAACACGCCCTTTGAAAAGGTAGCGATATATTTGGTAGGTCCCATAATCCCAGTGACAGAGAGAGTGGGGATAAACGATTTTCGGGTTAAGATCGGAGATAATCGTAAACTCTTTCACATCAACATGATGAAGAAATACTATGAGAGAGGTAATGTGGAGATGCTAGGTTTAGCTGCTGTTGTCGAAGAACAACCTGAATGTAAGGCTGATGAAGATTTCCCCATTCCTGAGAGAGAGGAAAACCTTGGGGACGTCCATGTGAGTGATAGTTTATCACCTGATCAGACACGAGACTTGAAACAGCTAATGGAAGAATTTCCTTCCATCTTTTCGAACACTCCGGGGCAAACTAGTCTCTTGTCCCATGTCATTGAGGTAACGTCCTCTAGTCCCGTGAGATGCAAACCGTACCCTATTCCATTAGCCAAGTTGGGAGTGGTAAAACAGGAGGTTGAAAAGATGCGAGAAATGGGTGTGATTGAGCCATCTCATTCACCGTACTCATCGCCTTTGTTGCTAATTCGTAAATCTGACTCCACATACAGACCGGTAGTAGATTTTCGCCAGTTAAACAAGGTTACTAAATTCGATGCAGAACCTATGCCAAATCCCGATACTATCTTGGCTGAGGTGGGGCAGGATAGGTACTTGTCCAAACTAGATTTCTGCAAAGGCTACTGGCAAATAAGGATGGAACCGGAAGATAAGGAAAAAAACCGCATTTTGTACTCCCCAAGGGTTGTTTCAATTTTGCGTCATGCCTTTCGGTCTAGTCAACGCCGGCGCATCGTAAAGTAGCATGAAGCGCATTCTCTTAGATGGCCTCGGTGGTGTTACCAATTATGTTGACGATGTTTTGATTCACACCTCAACATGGGCCGATCACTTATCAACACTGCGGGCAGTGTTCGTCCGAGTGAGACAAGCGGGTCTCACAATAAAACCATCGAGGTGTTATCTTGGTTTTGAATCCATCGATTTCCTGGGGCACCAAGTAGGTCAAGGAGAAGTGAAGACCCAGGAAGACAAGGTAAACAAGATTAGGAATGCGCCCATTCCTACCACGAAGAAACAAGTGAGGTCTTTTCTAGGTTTGGCAGGATATTACCGGAAGTTTGTTAATGGGTATTCCAGAATTGCGGCTCCATTGACTGATCTCACAAAGGCAAAACAGCCTAACAAGGTAAGTTGGAATGATGAGGCGGACAAGGCCTTCATTCAACTGAAGCAGGCCCTGTGTAAGGCGCCTATCCTCAAGTTGCCTGACGTCAACAGACCCTTTGTCTTGCGTACAGATGCGTCCGATACCGGACTCGGAACAATGTTACTCCAAGAGAATAACGGAGTCTTATTCCCAGTCGCGTTTGCGAGCAAGAAGCTCATTCCCACGCAAAGGCGATATTCCGTAGTAGAAAGAGAATGTCTGGCAATTGTTTGGGGACTTGAGAAATTTCACTTATACCTATATGGGCGAAGTTTCATTGTGCAGTGTGATCAACGATCCCTGAAATTCCTAAACACTGCGAAGTTGACAAACAATCGCGTTATGCGATGGGCTCTTAAACCCTATCGTTTCCTGGTAGAGTCAATCCCTGGAACAGATAACATAGGTGCAGACGACCTAAGCCGAATGGAATAGATGTAGGTTCCATCAAATTAGTTGAGACAATGAAGTGTCATGAATTTTGTGTGTGCAACTAGATAGTTACTAGTTCGGCGAGTGATCGCCAGGTTATTTATTGTATTAAATGTAATGTATTAAATTAGTGTATTAAATGTATTCCTTAATACTTTTGTTCACGAAGTAGATTCTTAGGGGGGGGGGGGTAATGTAGCATTTCTGCTATTTCTGGATGTTTAAATCTACTTTCCTGAGGTTAATTTTATAAATGAGGAAGGTCAAGCCAGTAGATAGACATATTGTTAACCAACCGCCTTAATTACGTAATTACAGCAACTCGGTTGCAGATGCGCTCAGTGAAGCGTGGTATCATGTTGCTAGTGTTTCTAGGCACGCAGGTGGTTTCACTGTAATCGTAGAGAGGGTGTTCCACAATGCCTAGTTTGAATAGTATATTGCATTAGCCAATAGGAATGATGGAAACCTGTCATATGATGTGTAATTAGGTCTGCTTATATAAACGTTTGTTGTACGCATTTCGCCATCTGGGCGCTGGCGAAGGACTGGGACAGATCCAGGGTTGAACTAGACAGGTTGCCCTGCTGCCAAGAGAATGGCAAGTCAAGTCGTAAAGCGTGGTGGGAATCGTTAACGTGGGTTACGTTCCAAAGCTTTTGTGTGTGTATAATATTCAGTGTCTAGAGTGACTGTTCGATCGAGTTTCGAAGAATCCATGCCGCCACGTCAGCATTATATTGATACAACGTTCCGGTCGGCCCCAACGTATTTGCGTCGATGAGCGATAATCGCGACGCGCTCACCCAGCTCGGGCCATCCTCGAACAGCGGTCACAGCGACTTAGTCATCTAGTGTACGGAGACCTTGCTAATCCGTGACACATATCCAACCCGCACATGCAGTCCAACAACCAAATAAGACGCCGACCTGGGTACAACCGATAGAACCTCGGTTTTTTGTATCAATCATCAGCAAGTAGTTGAATGACATCCAACATTTGATGTCGTCGATGCACTGCTCGACACGATGCACAACGGTAGTAAGAGAAATGACATTCAAGTCAAAATGACATAACAATTGTAAGTCATCGGCATAATTGTGATGCGTTAAATTATGGTTACGAATGATGTCACCGATCGGCTGCACACAAAAAAACAGCAGTGGACCTCACACTGATCCTTGCGGTACACAAGTGTGCATAGTCGTTTCGTTTTAAGTTGCACTACCAAAAACAACACTTTGCCTTCGATCGCAAAGGTACGACTCAACCCAGCGTAATATAACTCCGGCGAGGCATAGCGCCGATGCAAACGATTGAGAAGAATTGTGTGGTCGATGTTATCGAAACCAGCGCTAAGGTCAATGAGCTTGATCACAAGGACCGTTCTAATATCGTTTACCACACAAAGTAGGGAGGTCTCCGTTGAATGGTGTCAATCAATCTCAATCATAATCACAAACACAATACTTGAGTGTCCCTTGGAAGGGAAATTCATTTGGAGTGTAGCAGCATATCAAAACAAATAAAAACATTTGGAGTGTAGCAGCATATCAAAACAAATAAAAACAAATGTACATGCAATATACAAATGTAAAACAAAAAAGTACTACAAGTTATATCAGTTAAATAAATAAAAAAATAAGTTAGAATGGAATGGAGGTCGGTTACTCATTCATTAGTCTAATTGACGAGGGAACAAATGAGTTTCGAGTGCGATTCAATTTAACGTGAGGGAGTTGAAAGCGGCGGCCAGAAGGAAGTAGTTTATAGCATGGAAACAGGGGATGTTCGGGGTCTGCGGAAGCATTCCTACCCTTTCTCTTTGCCCGTTGTCTGTATAGATCCTCTAGTCTGGTCTGCTTTTTCCCACCACCTTGCCACTAACCGTGATTGTTCGTGCCAGAGTGTTACGATGCACGATACTCAGGCACTAATTACACTAATTTAACAACATTTAACAAGATTATCACCCAGAGAAAAAACTATAGATGGCAGGTTGACAAGCAAGCCCTTTGGCTTATCGAGAGTCCAACCCTTTTATCTATATGTATCTGAGGTAGGTGTCGATTTTATTTTAAAACATATTCACACTACTAGCACTCATACAATCCGCAGATAAGCTGTTCCATTCATTTACAGTCCTTTGTGAACATGAAAACTTTCTTATATCTAATCTACACTGCTCCTTTCACGATCTTCACGACACACACTTTTCTTACATCAAAGACGTTCGGATGTACTGTCACTCCTATCGATGTAGTAAGTGTGGCGACTCCTAGTGGAAATACGCATCGAAACTGGAGAAGGACGAGCGCACGTGTACGGGGGTTGTATGGACAATGTACCCAGGTGGAATGTACCATTCGACCCCGCCAGTCTTGGACGACGAAGACATCTGTGCCCCCGAACACTTGCGCTACTATCCCTATCGTGCCCCGTTTGACTTCGAGTCTTGTGGCACCACTCCTTATCAAAACAATGGCTGCCGTCATGGGACACCAGATGACAAACATGAAGGAACTGCTGCAGAGCAAAGGTAAACATATCACTGCCATAGAGGAAAGGGTGGACGTTCTGGAGACGGAGGCGGACAAGCGAGAGCAGTATTCTCGCCGTTCCAACCTCAGCTTCCAGGGCCTTCCAGAGACGGATGGAGAAAGTACGAATGAACTCGTGCTGCAAACGATCAACGAGAAGATGGGGATGAAACTGACGGCAGCCCACCTGGAGCGTAGTCACCACCTGGGCCAAAAGAAGGACACAAGCGGAAACCTGAGGAAGAACGCAATCATTGTGCGCTTCCATAGCGAGGCGGTCCGGAATGAGGTTTATGAAGCTCGCACACAGCTGAAACGGCATAACGTTGACAACGATAAAAACAAGGCCATCTTTATAAACGAAGATTTAACATCGAACAGAGCAGGACTGGCCTACAAGATGAGGGTGCTGAAAAGGGAAAAGAAAATAACCGACTGCTGGACGTACTCGGGTAGAATACTGGTGAAAACACTGAGTGGTGTAATTAAAGAGATCAGTGTTATCAAAGACCTGGGCAGTGTACTTCGTTAATTAGCAAGTATACACACTCTCTTACTTTGTTAAGTAATATCATCGTCATTGGTATTCTCAAGTATATCATGATGATATAGATTAGTTGCGATTTTTGTTTCTTTTGCTAGATGCAAGGCGATACATATTGTCTGCGATTTTTTTTTCTCTACATCCCCAACTACTGACTCAACATTTGCTTTTTTATAATTACCTGATGGTATAGCTTGCGTCTTGCAATTATTTTGTAGTTGAAGTTATTGTTGCTTTCCTTATAATGCAAACTAATTATAATGTGTGTCTTTCCTTCGATTAATCAATACTTATTTCAACAAATGTATTGAATAATGCAATTTGCTTCTCCGTATGGCATGAATTATGCATAATTATTTACATACTTTGAATTCTTATACTACTGGTTTCCACACATTGTTTACTTTTCACACATACCTGCGTATTAACATAATTTATAATGCGATAAATTACTTGCAGTGGATTCCATTTAAATTCAATTAATTAGTTATCGCAGACATAACGCAAATTTCAATTAGCTGGTCGCTTTGTTTTTGTGTTTTTTCGTCTTGCTAATTTTATTCTGATTACTATTGTTATTATGCCAACGACACGTATCGTTCATAATGTTTTTTCTATACATTTCTTTTTTGTTTATTATTATTGTTGCACAGACATGTATTTCTTGCGTGATGACAGATGTGGTGACATGCTACTCAGCACTTAGTATACTAACTTCGTATGACTATGGTAAAACAAAGTTTTTGGTTTACATTGGACAGTCGGTTATTATGCTATATGTTTCAAACATAATTACTCATTTAACAAATGCTAGCTAACGAATCATTTTCCTGGTTTCAAGGATGTACTAATGTGAATTCTCTATTTAATGTACTTCGGCTAAATGAGACTGCTGTTGAAGATTTTCAACCAAGACGTCATTCGACATATTATGATCTTGACAATTTTAAGTTACTAGCAGAAACAAATAACGAACGGTTTAGTATACTTAGCTCAAACATAGAATCTATTAATGCAAAATTCAGCGAAATTGAAACCTTCTTAGAGGAACTTAATCAGATGAAATTTAAAATTTAGCGTAATATGCTTTCAGGAAAGCTGGCTCTCAGATAATGATGATCTATCACACCTACAAATCGAGGGATATCATTGCATTACCCAAGGCAAAACATGTAGCACTAAAGGCGGGCTACTCATTTACTTAAGCAACAAATATAATTTCAAAGTTATTTTGTCTCTAAATCAGTTTCAACATAGGGAAGGACAATTTATCAACATAAGTGGGGTGGGCTCTTAAAAGATAATATAATTGGATATATTTATCGACCCCCAAGAGACCTCTGTGAAAATTCTAAAAAAGTTTCTTTGCGAATTCACACTAATTATCTCATCCTTTGACAAATCAAAATCAGACATCATTATTGCTGGTGATTTCAATATAAACCTTCAAATTAACGAAAGAGAGTTTTTGGTGATTTTTTTATTTATTAATATTTTATAGCTTTTAACCCCATATTACACTCCCACAAGATTTAAAAATAATAATGGAACACTAATAGATAACTTGTTTTGTAAATTAACCGATCCTGCAGTAACACAAAAATCAGGTATTTTAACGAAACAATTATCGGACCATCAACCATATTTAACCTTTCTAAACAAAGTTCACCACAAAGAATCACCACCTAAATATATAAAAATTAAGATACAAAATTAAGAAGCAATTTCCAAATTCATTTGAAATCACCTCATCAGATGTTTATAATAAACTTGATGAATCGCCTTTTGTTAATCCAAACATAAACTATAAAATTTTACATGAATTAATCAAATGCGCAAAAAATAAGCACATGCCATGTAAAAGTTCAAAAAATACAAGCACAACAAATCAACATGGATTACATTCGGCCTGCTCAATTCAATACGATACAGAGACAAATTATATAAGAAACTCAAAATTACCCTGCCTGATTCATCTGAAAATTTAGCAATTCGGACTAACCTGATAACGAATAATAGCATACTTAAAAAACGTATACGAACAGCCAAACAACTGCATTATGAATCTTCTTTTAATAAATACAAAAATTATATTTTAAAAACTTGGGAAACTATAAGCGATATTCTGCCCAGAACACGAGAAAAGAAAACTTTCCCTAAATCACTTGACCAAACAAATCAGCAATCCTACTAATAGAAATTACAGATATTATCTGAATGAACAGTATAGTAATTCACTTAATCTTGAAAGTATTGACGAAGAAATTATATATAAAATAATAACTAATATGCAACCAAAAACAAGTTGTGGGTATGACGGTATTTCGTAACGATTATTAAAATTAGTTAAACCAGCAGTGATAAAATCATTAACATTAATTACAAATCAAATATTAACTACAGGTATCTTCCCTGATAAACTTAAAATCGCTGATAGGATAACAACACACATGGATAGAAATTAAATTCCTATAAATATTTACCTGGACCTTTCAAAAGCTTTTGATACACTGGAATATGATATTACAAAACAAATTAAAATATTATGGCGTAAATGTAGTAGCATTAAGTTTAATTATAAATTACTTAACACATAGAAAACAGTAACTTATGTTGAAATAGTGGATGTAAAATCAGAAATGCATAATATTTCAACTGTCGTACCTCAAGGCTCAATTTTAGGCCCTCTCTTGTTTATTGTATACATTATTGATTTTGACAAGGCCAGCCAAAAGTTTAACTTTATAATGTATGCTGATGATACCACCCTCTCAGGTACTCTTGACTCATTTTCAACATATGAGTAGATAGTAAGACATGTACGATCTCAAAAGCCTACTTATAAAAAAGAATTTAATGACCACTAAACGATTTGGGCACATAGCTGAGTCAGCAATAATGCGAGACAAATCCTATGTATAAAAAAAGATCAAAGGCTTTGTGTTTGACACTAATGAGTTTGGGAAACCTACTTATAAAAAACGTGATTGATGAGCGATGTAATTTGATACTAATTGGATGATTGACAGTACACTAGAGAGATGCCACCTAGCGGTGAGTGCAGAGAGTATTTTAGTCCTAGCGATCAACGCCGTACCTAGAGCGCGCTGACGTAAGCAATAATGCGTTTATCGCGCTAACCACGCTAAAACCATGCAACGTTCGTACTTTTAACGTAGTCCTCAACGCTGACGTAATGCGTTTGTAGATTCGAGAGGCCACCTAGCGGTGAGATATAACCGGGGCAAAACCCTGGATAATCCTTGACGACGGTCTTAGGAGAGTGTTCGCCTAGGGATCGAAAGGTTTGAACCCTAGTCGCAACTTTTTGTTAGTGTCGGTGGTATATAAGCGGTGGCGGTAGCGGGTGATCGGTAGTCGGTACGATGTCGTCGCCTATAAGGTTTGGTGGATCGCGGTCGTTCTTGTCGAATATGTATATGCGTCGACTGTCGGCGTTCGGTCGAGGCTTTCGATCCGTCGAGCACGCCTATCAGTATAGGAAAGCGATATTCTACGAGGACGTGGAATGCGCCGAAATAATCAAAAGTTCGCGAAGCTCTTACGCAGCGAAACGACGCAGTTACGACATTCGACTAAAGAGAATGAGAAACAAATGGACCGACATTAGGGTGAAATGTATGAAGATATTGTTGAAGAGGAAGTTTGACGGATCGAGCGATTTGAAGGCTGCACTGTTGGCGACCGGGGACGCCGAATTGGTGGAATGGGTAGCGAGTAAGGAGGGTTTCTGGGGTAGCGGAATCGCGGGCGATCCGGGGAAGAACACGCTCGGTAAACTGTTGATGGAGTTGAGCGATGAGTATAAAAACGCGTAAAAAAGTGTTCGTCGTTCAGTCGTGAAAAATGAACGGACCGTCGTTGAAGCATCCTTGTACGTGTATAGTAGCCGGTCCTACGGGATGCGGTAAGACGACGTTCGTCGAGCGTTTGAATCGTTACGACACTATGATCGATTCGCCGCCGGAGAAAATCCTGTGGTGTTACGGACAGTGGCAGAGCGGCTACGCGTCTATGTCTTCGAAAATAGAGTTCGTAGACGGCCTGCCGGATCCGAAACGTTTAGACGGTAAAGCGAGAACGCTTCTAGTACTCGACGACCTCATGGAGGAGACCGATAGCCGGGTGACGGTACTATTTACTAAAAAAAGTCATCATTGTAATACGTCGGTCGTACAATTACGTCAGAACATGTTTCCGAAAGGGAAAGAAAACCGTACAATCAGCCTGAACGCTCAATACATAGTGCTATTCAAGAGTCCTCGAGACGCGGGTCAAGTAGGTCACCTAGCGAAACAGATGTACCCAGGAAAGGTCAACTACATGATAGAGGCTTTCAAAGACGCGACGTCGTCGGCGTACGGGTATCTATTCGTGGATCTGAAACAGGAAACGGAAGAGGACATGCGTCTGCGTACGTGCATATTTCCGGACGATCGCCTTCAGTACGTGTACGTACGGAAGGGTGGCGGCGGTGGTGGTGGTGGTGGCGTCGGCGGACTATAAGAAGAGAGGGACGACGGGGCGTACGTTTATTAGTCGCTATGACGGGGCGCGTGACGGGAGCGAAGAGACGACCGAAGGTGGCGGGACCGACGAATCAAATAAAGAGACACATCGTCGCCCTGCAGCTGTTGGAGAGACATAGGCGGAACATCGCTCTGCGAAAAGCGCTACTCGCCCACGCGGACACCGGTCTCATTTGTAGTCTGTGCGATTGCGCGTACAACATTCTGAAAGGGAACGTGAAGTTGTCGCCGAAACAGAAACGCGTATTGTCGAAATACCGGGATCACCTGCGTAAACTCGTCGACAAACACGTGACGCGTAAGCAGAAGCGTGTCATCTTGCAAAAGGGTGCGGGTGGTTTTTTGACGGCCCTGCTAGCGCCGTTAGCGAGTACCGTTATCTTGCCGCTGCTCAGACAGGTGTTCGGCGGCGGCGCCGGCGGTAATTGATGCAGTACGCGAAGAAGATGGCGTTGGTCGATCCACGATTGGTGGAAAGCCTTCTGCCACGCGTCGATCAGTCGTCGAGCACGTCTCGATCACGTGTGCTGAGTAGTCTTGACAGCGACATGAAGGACATTCTAGAACGTTCGGATTTAACGGAACGAGAAAAGGTAGCGTCGTACAATCAACTGCTGAGTCGGTACAATATGATAGAGGCGGCTCGAGCGGTGGTGAACAGCGGCGAGACACCCGCGGTACCGGTGGCACCAGCAGCGGCGGCGGCAGCGGCGGCGCCACCATCGTCGGAGACGATAGAGCGCGAAATCGTAGCCAGTATGCTGAAAACGTTGAAAGAGAAAACGAGACTGCTGATCGAAAAAATTAAAGCCGATCCGTTGTCTCGATGGAACGATCGCGGTGAATTCGTGTACGACGGTAAAGCGATCGCGGGGAGTAATATGGTCGATCTAGTAAACGATCTCATGCGAACGAGATCGAAGACGACGGCGCCCGTAGGATGGCGGGAGTTCGGATTGCACATGAAGGATATGAATATCCCTATGGAATTCGTAGGCAACCCGCGCTATCGTTCGTACGTGGAGCGACGACGGAAGCAGCTACTAGAAGAGAGGATGACGATGCCGTCGACGTCTAGTTCATCAGCAGCGCCGACTGAGCGGAGACGTCGTACTCGGATGCGAGGCGAACCTAAACGCAGATCCGCTTCGTTGGGCGTCACGGCGTGGGATACGTTGTCGTGATGACGTCACGACGCGCGATCATCATCGTCGTCGTCGTCGGTTTCATCATCGCGCTTATCGCGTTCTGTATCATCGTATCATCATCATCGTCGTCGTCGTCATCATGGTGTCCGGGTGGAGTCGTCGTCCAAAACGAAAGCCTCGACAACAACGAAACGTCGACGAGGACGACGACGACGAGCTGAATAACGCGTACTTCGATCCGAAACGGGTGGGGAGTTACGGAGGCGTCGACGCGTTTCACCGGGCGTCGAAGCTCCGACGTCCGGCCGTCGAGAGGTGGCTAGCGTCGCAGGACGCCTATACCCTACACAAACCGGTTAGACGTCATTTCAAACGACGTCGCGTCATCGTGGGCGGTCGAAACCAGCAGTGGCAAGCCGATCTGGTCGACTTGACTAGACTGAAAACGCACAACGACGGTATAACATTCCTATTGACGGTGATCGATGTGTTTTCGAAGCGGGCGTGGTGCGTTCCGTTGAAGAATAAGTCCGGAGCGTCGCTCGTCGCGGCCTTCGAGCGCCTGCTGAACGACGACGACGAGACGCCGCACACGCTGCAGACCGATAAGGGGAGCGAGTTTTTGAACCGACCCCTGCAAACGTTGCTAAAGAGTCGCGGCGTTCATCATTTCGTGACGCATAACGAGGAGACCAAAGCGAGCGTCGTGGAACGGTTTAATCGAACTTTGAAGACGCGTATGTGGCGCTATTTTACGAAACACGAAACGCTGCGCTACGTAGAGGCGTTCCCGGATTTCGTGCGATCGTACAACAACGCCTACCACCGAAGCATCGGTAGGACGCCGGCGAGTGTCGACGCGACGAATCAGGAGGCCGTATGGCAACGACTGTATGGGGGTGGCGGCGACGTCGAACGACGAAGAAAACCGAAACTACGCGTGGGAGATCGCGTACGTACCAGCAAGACGAGGGGTCATTTCAAAAAAGGATACATGGCTAACTGGAGCGAGGAGCTGTTCACCGTCGTAGAGGTGCACCCGTCCGAACCGCCCGTTTATCGCCTCAAGGACGACGCCGAGACGCCGGTAGAGGGCGCCTTCTACGAACAGGAACTACAACGCGTAGTCGTTCCGAAAGACAAACTATATCGCGTGGAGGCGGTTCTTCGGCGTCGTCGGCGTCGTGGCGGCGGTTCGGAGGCGCTCGTAAAATGGAGCGGATATCCGGCCTCATTCAACAGCTGGATCGACGCCGAGTCGCTCGTGGACCTATGATGATGAATCGTTGGACGCGTCACACCGGCTGCTGACGACTGCACGAGGCGGGACTATGCAACGGATCTTCGTTCTTACCGTATAAAGGTCCCTGTTGCATCGACAGCGCGCAGTGGCGCGACGATGTGCGACGACGACGAAACTACCTCGAGTGGCGAGCGTCGAACGAACGCCGACGAATCGACCGTCGTCGACGACGAGCGCAACGCGGACTCCATCGACGCTACAACAACAACCGCCGCCGAACCCGTACCATGGCGAATCTGCGGCAACGAATGCCCTAAGGCCGAAATCGTGTTTCTCTGTCAGGTCGTCGTCCTGTACTTCGTCATCGCCGTTAGTATATACAATCTGACGAAAGGTCAAGGTGACTCCAACCTGTGGACGGCGCTGTTGAGCAGCTGTCTCGGTTACCTGCTCCCGAGTCCGTCTATGAGTGTCGGCGGACGTCGACAACGCGATGGCGGTCTCGTCTGATTTTTACCTGACGCTGCCGAACAACGCGTCTATGAAACGTCACCCCGAAAATACGTTGACGCACTACGTCACGACGTTGCCGCGACGTTTCGACCTGTCGGGGGAGTGGGAATGCGGCGCCGTGTCGGTACAGTATCCGCACACGTGGTACAACATGAGAAAGAAGGACGCCTACTTCTATCTGACTTGCGCGGCGGGCGAACGGGGTGTTTACACGCAGATAAACGAAGAAGGCACGACCGTGCTGATATATCGTCAGACGACGATTCCTCACGGTTTCTACAACAACGTTTATACGTTGTTGAACAGGATCAACGAGGCGCTAGAGAAATTACACACCAGGAAGGTCAAGGCCGTGCTAGAATACTGCGCCGTCTCTAACCGCTTTACGCTACGTATGTCGGCGGGTGTCGAATTTATCATACCTCATTCGAGTCGTCTGAGGCACGTGCTAGGTCTCCATAGCAACACGATCATGAGTTCGTCCGCGTACGGTCCCGCGCCGGCGACGAGGCCCGTCATCAGCACGTCGCCCGCCGCGTACACGTTCGAGTACGAAGGTCGCGATACGGTGACCATGTCGGCGGGCATCGAGAGTCTGTACGTGTACACGGATCTCGTGGAACCGCGCGTCGTCGGTGACGTGTTCGCGCCGCTCCTTCGAAACATCGCCGTCCGCGGTGAGAACGGTGACGTCGTTTCGGAATCGTTCGTTCGCGTGCAATACGTTAAGCTGATGCGGAATCAATTCGACGAGGTCGAAGTCGATATAAGAGACGATCACGGCCAACCGATACCATTCGAGCAGGGGAAGGTGGTGACGACGCTTCACTTCAGACGTTGTAAATCGAAATTGTTTTAACATGTCGTCGAAGAACCCGTACGTGGACTACTACGTTCGTCAGGTCGGCGGACAGCTGCCGGTCTTCGTCGGCGCTCGGGGTCAACGAGGTCACGGTCTGGGTAATCTCTTCGGGAGTCTGTTTCGAAGCGCCATGCCGCTTATCAAGAGGGGCGCGATGGCGTTGGGAAAACGGGCGCTCAACACCGCCATGCACGTGGCGCGCGACGTCGTCGCCGGCGGCAATCTGAAACAGTCGCTAAAAAGGCGCGCGAAGGAGGCCGGCGCCGATCTTCTCGACGGCCTATTGAATCCGCAGGCGGCGGCGGCGCCAAAGAAGAAGAAGAAAAAGAAACAAACGCAGCAGCAGCGCCGTCCCCGCGGCGTAAAGAGAGCGCGCTTAGCGGCGACGACCGTCAGTAGGCGGAAAAGAGCGCGTCGAACGGACATATTCGACGAGTAACGACGACGATGGAGCGCGCACTCGAGAACGGTCAGTTCTACCAGCCGCCGTAACTTCGAGTGCGCTTCATAGTGGTGATGATGCCGCGCGGAGGAGATCCGACGGTCATCCTGCATACGATATTCAGTCAACTCGACGGAAGAAAAACCGCCGCGGCGGCGGCGGCGGCATAAAGAGAGCGCGGCTAGAAACGGACGACAACGATGGCGTTCGTGAACGGCTCGACGTGCGAGGGCGTGAAGGCCGAACTGGAGCTGTTCAGCGGACCGGTGACGCAGACGAGCATCGAGAGTAGTCATTGGACCGTCTACAAGCCGCTGACGACTCTCGACGCCGGCGGCCCTATCGAGTTCCTCGTGCCGGGTTCGGGCGAAGACTATACGGACCTGGCGAGCCTTCAACTGTACGTGCGCTTCAAAGTGACGCGGGGGGACGGTACCGATCTGGCGGCCGCGGCCGCGGTGGCGCCGGTCAACAATTTCCTGCATTCGATGATCAGTCAAATCGACGTGTCGCTGAACAACACCCTCGTGACGCCGTCGACCAATACGTACGCGTACCGGGCCTACCTCGAGACGTTGCTAAATTACGGTAGCGAGGCGAAACGTTCGCATCTCACGGCGTCGTTGTGGTACAAAGACACCGCCGGACGGATGGACACGCTCGGCAACGCCAACCTCGGCTTCGAGTCGCGACGCGTCGCGACGGCCGATAGCCACGAGGTGGAGATGATGGGACGCCTGCACGTCGACGCGTTTATGCTAAACAAACACCTACCGAACGGCGTCGACACGAAAGTGCGCATAGTGCGTTCGAAGGACGCCTTCTCGCTGATGGGCGCGCAAGCCGTACCGGGGTGGCGCGTCGTGCTGCAGGCGATTCGACTGCACGTGCGAAAAGTGAAGTTGAACCCGGCCGTCCAGATGGGACATATCAAAGCGTGGGCGTTGGGAACGGCTAAGTTTCCGATGCGTCGCGTCGACTGCAAATCGTTCTCGATAACGGCGGGCGCGCTATCGCACACGCACGAGAACCTGTACATGGGCGCGATTCCGAAACGCCTCTTCCTGATGATGATCGACAACGTCGCCTACAACGGCGACTACACTAGAAATCCGTTCGACGCGCGTCACAACGACATAAACTTCCTGTCGCTCGTCGTCGACGGACGTCAGGTGCCGAGCAAGCCGCTGCAGCCGGACTTCCCGCACAACCGGTACGTGCGCAGCTACATGAATCTCTCCGAGGCGACCGGAAAGGCGTTCGAGGAAGAGGGGAACGACGTATCGCGCACGGACTTCGGCGCCGGCTACAGCATCTTCGGTTTCGACCTGACCCCCGACTGTTGCGACGGCGATCATTTCAACGTCGTGCGTCAGGGGTGCGTGGGCGTCGATATGCATTTCGAGACGCCGCTAGCGCGTCCGGTGAACGTCGTCGTGTACGCGGAATTCGAGACGGTGATGGAAATCGACCGGAACCGGAACGTCATTTACGACTGGTAACAATGGATACGTTTCAACTGATGCGTCGTCTGGAACTCGATACGTACGCTAAACGTATCGTCGTCGGCGTCGTGCCTAAAGACGCGCTACTTACCGCCGCCGGCGCCACCACCTACCCGACGGCCTTCGTGTGCAACACCGACGACGGCGGCGAACCGGGACAGCACTGGGTGGCCGTCTACGTCGGCGCCGACCGACGAGGCGAGTACTTCGATTCGTACGGTCTGCCGCCGCTGCACGCCGACTTCCGCGCCTTCCTGCGCCGCCACTGCGGCGACGCGTGGACGTACAACGACAAGCGCCTGCAGGGCGTCATCTCTAACGTGTGCGGACAATATTGCGTCGCCTACCTTCTCCTCCGATGTCGCGGGATGCCGTTGACGACGTTCCAGAGCCTATTCGGCACCGATAGGGTGAACAATGACTGTCTCGTACACGATTTATTAAAACCTCATTAACCACCGCTTGCAGTAGAAGAAATAAAAACGAACAAATGATGTATACAATTGTTGGTGTTTATTATTACCCACACATACATACATACATACAGAAACTACCCCTGGGGGGGTGGTGGGGGTTAGGTTAGTAGTAGACGAGTTAGACGAGTGTTTACGAGTTAGACGAGTTTTCGAGTTAGACGAGTATCGGCGCCGTAGTGACGCCGTCGTCGAGCACTCGGCGTTTAGCGTAGAAGTAGCTCAACGCCGCGCGCTCTTGAACGTACGTCAACACGGACGAGTCTTTCACTTGGAAACCGCAGTTCCAGCCGACGCCGTTGCGACGGTCGCGCAGTACGGCGAGGAAGGTGTGCTCGTCGATGTCGGCGTTCTGTCGCTTGCTCAGTCCCTTCGTGCTATACTTCGGACCGGCGATGCCGCCGAAGCAGTAGTAGGTTTTGCTGCACAGCGCCACGATTCCGTCGCCGCGCCACTCTTCTTTGAAGAGACCCGGCGTTCGACGATCGAACAGGCGTCGGCGCGCGCAGCAGGCCGCCGCGCCGCCGTCCCAGGCTAGTCCGGCGACGCGCCGTCGTACGTAGGCGTCCACGTGCGCGTCGCAGCATTCGGCCGGAAACCAGAGCGAACGATTCCGGAAGTAATGTTCGCGACGTTCTTCCGTTACGAGCGCGTCGACGTCACGTCCGGCTAAGGCTATGTACGCCGAGTCGGTGTCCATAGCGCAGTACTGGAAGAGCGGACGGGGAATGTAGGCGTCGACGAAATCGTAATAAAATTCCAGCATTCTCAATTTTGCGTACTGCAATACGAAATAGCCGATATGTATCGGCAGGCCGTAGACGATTTTACGCTTATTCAGCGCCACCTCGTACAGCGCGTCGACGACGTCCAGTTGCCGGAAGCGCCGATTGTTGACGAGCATCGACGCGCCGACCGGCGTCGCGTACTTGATTTCCCGGTGCCGATCGACGCGCGTAATCGTTTTCCCGTAGGAACTGTTCCCGAGAAGTTTAAATGTATCGGCGAAGATCGATTTGTCGGGATCGATATGGCCCTCGCGGCGCGCCGTCGAAACCGCGTCGCCGAAGCGGCGAAAGCACGCTATCGGCGCGTACTCGACGATCTGGTAGACGCGCTCGACGACGAGCCCGTGCGCCAGATACCAGCGTAGGAGCGGCGTCGCGAGCACGATCGCCGCGCCGAAGTAGCTACCGACGAGCGTGCGTTGAGGTCGCGTGAGGAGATCGTGCGACTCGGCGTAGTCGCGCATGAACGGGCTGAGATCGTCGCGCACGATATCGACGTTCTTGAATACCGGCTGCATCTCGGCGAACTTGTCGCGCAGCGCTTCCGGTACGGCGATATCGCACTGCACGAGGCCGAACAGAGAGCCGTCGCGCACCGCCTCCAGTATCGTCGAGAGCGTAATGGCGGCGGTCGGTTGCCATCGTGACGCGTCGGGCGGCGTCGGCACCGCCGGCGGTCGCACGGCGTGCCACTGGCACTCCCACATTTCGACGACTTCGTCGACGAAACGGCGCAGGTAGGCGGTCACGGCGATCGTCGCGGCGTACAGCGTCGTCATCGGTTGACCGTTGACGGCGTTCGTCGTCACGTGCGCCTGACACGTCGGGCAGCCGTGAAAATAGCAGCCGTGAAATTGGTACGCCGTTCGCGTGGCGGCGCACCAGCCGTCGACTCGGTACTTTCCGATGCGCTTCTCGCGTCCGTTCAACTGGTGACGTATACGCGCGCCGGTTTCCGCCTCCACGCGCGTCAACCACTCCACGGCCATACGACCGTAGCGGTGCACGCGTTCCGCTCGAAAGGCGTTCTCAGCGCGTCGGCGCGTGTACCAGCCCGTCGGCATCTCCTGCATTATTGCCCATAGATAGAGGCCGTTTGCGTCGAAGCCTACTATCGATCAGCACGGCGCGCCGCCGTCGCCACGAATCGACGTCACGTCGGCCTCGTGGTGGCGCGCGAAGATGATCGACGGGCCGCCGACGATCTGCGCCTGCAGCAGACGGTGCAGATCTTTGTTCGGCTCGTTGAAGGGCGAGAAATGGATCGACTTCGGCAGGTCGTTGAACAGGTACAACAACGTCAACCCCGGTACGCTGATGGCGTCCTTGAACATGTCGATACGTCGGCGCCGATAGAAGGCGAACTGGCGATCGACGGCCTCGAGAAACGGCGCCACGTCACGATTGTTATACCACACAAGAAAATCGCGCATCGACGTCATGCCCTCGTCGCGCCACGCCGTCGCGCAAATCTCGTACGCCTCCGCGGAGATTCCCTCGCGTTTCAGCTGGCTGTAGAAAGCTTCGCGCGACGGCAGGGCGGTTTCGTCCAGACGCGACAACGCGTCGATGTGCTCGTACGGGAAGTAGCCCTTCGTTGCCGAGCAACCGTACGCTTTCAGAAAGCGATCGTAGCTAACGCCGGGCGCGAGGTAATTCGTTATGTCCAGGAACTTCAACGTCGTCGTCGACAGGCACATGAAATTGTTCTGACGTTTAATGGTAAACGCCGACGACGTGTGCTGCGCGTCGTCGGTTATGAGCAGGGGGGGCAAGTACTTTTTGACGACGTTCAAGTCGTACTTACCCGAATTAAATCCCAATACGGGCATTTGTCGAAGGTACGTCCACAGTCGGTCGGCGAGTGTGGCGTACGGTGACGCGTCGGCGTCGTCGTTGCATCGTCGCCGCCAGTCGGCGTCGAGCGCGTCGAGTGCCTCGAAGGTCGCGTCGTAGCGGGGACGTAGAATCGCGCACGCCGCCGCGCTCACCGCTTCCAGGTCGTCGATGAGGCGACGCGCGAGTTCCGACGAATCGCCGGTCGTGACGTAACAGCGCGCCGCTTCGTGACCGGGCACGTTCGACGCGACGCTCACGCTGAGCAGTTCGTGTCGCGCGATCCAGCGGCATTTGTCGCTATTCGTCGGCAGATCGTTATCGGCGAAATAGCACTCGAAATCGAACGTCGCGCGGTACGGGTAGTAGCGCAGGTCGTCGTCGCCGACGTCGATGCCTTCGTCGTCGAGCCGCTCGAATACGGACGCCGTCGGTCGGTAGACGCCGCCGGGGAACACGTGACGAACGCCGCCTTCGCACGTCGCTTCGTGACGTCGTAAATCGCGCGCGGTCCGCCAGAGGACGCTGCCGCATTTCCCGCACTTGTACGTTTTCGTGTACGCGCGCCGATCGCTTATGTACGAGAAGTGCGACTCGTACAGGTTGACGTTCAGCGTCGTGGGGTGCGCTTCGAGCGATCGACGGACTAGTTCGGCGACGTCGTTCGTCAGTCGACGATAGACGACGACGTTGATGCCGAAAACCGTCTCCCACGCGATCCAGTTCGTTCAGGCGCACGCCGCCACCGTTCGAGGTCGTCGCCGTGTCGCGACGATACCGCGCGTACAGACGTTTAGCGTCTTTCGTTAAACGGTTCGTATGACGGATACTTTGACCTCGTCGGTGACCTTGCAGGTGAAGGGCGATGCATCGGAAGAGACACAGATGATCGTCGTAGGGTGCGCCTCGAACATCGTTCGTCAACGACACGATGGACCTGTTGAGGCGCACGTAGGCGGGAAGCGTCGTCACGCCAACGCAGCCGATAGGATGATTGATGATGACGTTCACGAAGTAGGTGGCGTTAGTTACGAGCTCGACGATCCATCCCGAGTCGGGACGCTGCGCGATGGCGTACTGCAGTACGTCGGTAGTGCGCACGGCGTCGAGGAATCGTTCGAATGAACGGCTATCGGTAACTAGGGCGGGTGTTTCGAGGAGGCGTCCGCAACAGTTACACGAAGAATGAAAATATCGGTACCGACCCGACACCTTGTGGCGTAATACAAAACCATAACTAACGTTAATTTTAAACGCGTTCTTTTGCGCGCGAAACATTTCCCTCAGACGCGGTTCGAGTACGCGCGTACTCGTACAGGCGGTCATACGATAGTTATAACGCGACTGTACGACGCCGCGCGCCACCGACGTCTCTATGCTACGCCGGTGCTCGTCTACGACACGCTGTAGATCGTCGGGCGACGGCGACGGCGCGCTAGCGGCGGCGGCCTCCACTGATTCGGGTGGCAACGAACGGCCACACTGCAGCCTCAGATGTCGTAGCATAGCGTAACGCGTGGTGTATAGCTTGCCACATTTTGGGCAATCTCGCACTTTTGGGCACTCTAGCGCTTCGTGTCGTTCTAACATCGACCGCGTCGCGAAATAGCGCCGACATCTCGGACATTGCCATGGCGATGGTGGTGGCATTCTCTCTAATGAATATTTTTCGACCGTCGCTATTTATAACGACGACGGTGACGGTGGTGGTGGTGGTGGTGGTAAGTACACCCTAGCGGGGAGAATGTGTGGTGGTGGTGGTGGTTTTTCTAACTAACCCTAGCGGTGGTGTGTACTTTTTCTAACTGTGTGGTAACTAACCCTAGCGGTGGTGTGTAGCGGGATTTCTAACTAGGTAATTTCTAACTGTGTGGTAACTAACCCTAGCGGTGGTGTGTAGCGGGATTTCTAACTAGGTAACTCGGATTTTTTCTAACTAACCCTAGCGGTGGTGTGTACTTTTTCTAACTGTGTGCTAACTAACCCTAGCGGTGGTGTGTAGCGGGATTTCTAACTGAGCGGTAATTTTTCTAACTAGTCAACTCGGAAACGGAAAGAACATTTTCAACGTTTTATTCGGTACTTTTACAACAGTGTGAAGCCTTCGTTTCGATAGCAAGCAAATTCTACTAGTGTTCGTTCATTCAAGTCCGCTCCGACGTTGCACGTACGTGTGCACGGCCGACTCCAGTTGCACGCGATTCATGTACTCTCGCCAATTCGTACGCAACAACCAGTTGGATTGGATACGAATTGGACCAAATACAATTCTCCTGCACGGCCCGTTTGCGGCTGCTGATCACCGGAAGAAATCGTCACCGTCGTTTCGCTTAGAATATGGACAAGTCTCGTAAAACACGGAATAAGTGATCGTCGTAAGAATGTTTCCATGACCTCGTTGAAGTGCCGCGTCACGATACACCCCGGCTTAACGTAACGTTGCATGTAGACGCGATTCGGCCGCCCCGCGCGATAGCCGGTCATGTGAACGTAGGGGCAGCCTTCATTTGACTCGCATAGTCCGCAATGGTCTCGTGCCTTCTCTAGGACCATTTCCCCGATAGTCTCGGCGATGAGATCCATCGCCAGTCGTTCGTAACGCACGATCAATTGACTCCGGCTCGGCACGACGAGTTGCCGACATGTCCCCAGCTCCTCCGATACGCTCCAGTACGGTCCCATCGTCGCCAGGCTGTCGTTATACGTCGGTGGAGGGGGGCGCGTTCGGGGTCCCAGCGCCTCCTCAATTATTGCGTCCAATACGTGAACGTCACGTATTCCTCCGCCACTACCCTACAGCACAAAGCAGTTCTACTCTTTACGTGATATCACCGTCAGCAACGCGTGTATGAAGTCGCTCATACATTCACGTCTGGCGTGTTGCATCAGAGCGTCCTACAACATATTATTATTATTAGTTCTCATCCTCCTCCTTCTCCTCCACTGATCCCGCCGGCACACCTCGTTCCAACAACGTTCTTACGAACGTTGCAACTTCGTCGTACTGAGCGCGAATCCTTTCGTTGTTCGCAAGCATTTTTTGGAGTACGCAGCGCACTTCCTAAAGCACATAAAGCACAACTGTTAGTACATCAAACTACTACGAAATAGGCTTGCTTCATAGGCCAACCAAAACGCTTTTATATATTGTTCGGCCGACTCGGCTAATAGTTCAAAGCTCTGCTTGCTTAGTTCCAGCCCCTGACGATCTCTCATTCGTTGTCGTTCGTTGGCGTGCTTCAATAAATCTACCAGTAGCGGCCAATTTTCCTCCTCTTCCTACAAACAACACAACAACAACAACATTAGTCATCGTCGTCGTCATATCTTTTTAGTGTGCGGACTGTATACGAGGGGTCCCCGTTCCAAGTCGTCTTCCGCACACTAATCTCCACTTTAGTACCGGTTAACTCGAGCACGGTATCGCGGAGATCCTCCTCATTCAATTCCGTCAGGTATTCGGCCGTGAACTCGACGAGATTAGACATTTGGCTATCGAACAACGTAAGCCAAAGCTCATCTTCGTCCTCCTCGCCGTCCTTCACCATCACACGCAACGCGAAGAAATATTTCGGTACAAACACTTCCCCGTGCGTTCGACATATCAGGACCCTGTCTTTGTTTGTCTGTAATTTTCGCCGACAACGGGAACATCCCAAATAGGTGGTGCCGGGTTCTCCTTTGTACGAGACGGCCTCAATCGTAACGGGTGACAGGATTCTATATACGCCGTTGACGGCGCAGTTCAGATGTCTCAGACTCACCGCTGTGGCGCGTGTCGACGCCGTCGAATCGCGTTCCATCGATCCGCTCCGCGACAGGACCGGGGGCTGCGCTGCCGTCTCGTCGGGCTGTTCCAAGCGTGCCTCTTCGGCGCTCCGTTTTCGACCGACCGTCAACGGAGCCGCGATCAGCGTAACGGGACGCTTAACGGGCGGTGACACCCCCGTTGACAAGGCTGCAATCAGTGCCGAAGGTTGACTGCTGCTGGTCGAAGGTTGACTGCTGCTGGCCGCCACCTTCATCGACTGCTTACGCGGCGCCCTCGGCTTTTTTGTTTGTTGTTGTTGTTGTTGACTTTCATCGGCCATGTTGCGGAAGAACGTCTGCTGCTTGCTGCTCTGTATAAAGAATACACGGTTAGAAGTTCGCCGTCATACGATATAACATTTTCTCAGCCGTTATATACCTTTTCCAAATAACACGCATGCGCACTTCACCCTAATATTCAATTATCAGCGTGAGTGCCTCGTACATTTCAGACATTTTGTTTTCGAAAAAAAGCATCCGGTCACCTCGGTACATTCGCCGTTAAATCTCTCCTTACATCGATTTTCTCTAATATCGATGCACCTCGCGTGTCCTGACTCCACAGAGAATCTATGCAACGTTTAGTTTCGTGCTTTTAACGTTTCGTTTATTGTTTTTGAAATGTCATTGTCTACACTATAACGCGCATGCGCACTTCACTCATATCCTTATCTTTTTTTCAATTATCGTTGCGCATACTTCATCCAACCCAGGCATTTTGTTTTCGGAAAAAAGTTAGCGTTCACGTCAGTGCATACATCTTAAAATGTGACTTTTACCGCAAATTTCCCTAATATCTATACATCTCGTGTGTCCTGATCCCCCAGCGATCTTATACAACGTTTTATTTCGCGCTTTTAACGTTTCATTTATCGTTTGTAAAAATCCATTGTTCTCCGTTCACATTCCAACTCGTTAAGACACGCGCAACAGATGTCACACATGTGCGCTTAACGCATTCCGTTTACTCTCCGAGGAATTTGTTTTAGGAAAAAAAGCTAACGTTCACGTCAGTGCATTCATCGTCAAATGTGACTTTTACCGCAAATTTCTCTAATATACAATCATCTCGTGTTTCCTGACCCTCCAGTGATCGTATATAACGTTTAATTTCGTACTTTTAACGTTTCGTTTAACGTTTGTAAAAATCCCTTTGTTCTCCGTTCACGTGTCAATCAAAATCAGTCGTAGTGTCATGCGCCGCCGCCGGTGTTTTCACGACGCGCACATTTCATACACGATTTTACAACCACGCAAACACGTCGTCTCCACCCATCGCTCTCACAACATGGCCCCAACGAAAACACGGTAAGACATTTTATTTAAATTGTTAAACAGTGCTTACATGCATGCATTTTTTAAATGCATGTTTTTATTATTTAAATGTTTTACTAGTATGCACGTTTTTATTGTTGTAATGCATGTTTTCACTAGTTTTGCATGCATGCATTTTATTTATGTTTTTTTATTATTTAAATGTTTTACTAGTATGCACGTTTTCACTAGTTTTACCGGTTAAACATGCATTTTATTTAAATGCACGTTTTTATTGTTAAACATGCATTTTATTTAAATGCACGTTTTTATTGTTGTTTAATGCATACTAGTACGCATTTTACCATTTTATTTAAATTGTTAAACAGTGCTTACATGCATGCATTTTTTAAATGCATGTTTTTATTATTTAAATGTTTTACTAGTATGCACGTTTTTATTGTTGTAATGCATGTTTTCACTAGTTTTGCATGCATGCATTTTATTTATGTTTTTTATTATTTAAATGTTTTACTAGTATGCATGTTTTCACTAGTTTTACCGGTTAAACATGCATTTTATTTAAATGCACGTTTTTATTGTTAAACATGCATTTTATTTAAATGCACGTTTTTATTGTTGTTTAATGCATACTAGTACGCATTTTACCGTTTAAACATTTTATTTAAACAATGTATTTTACCAAGACAGTATTTACTATCTCACTCATTTTATTCATCCTTTGTCTATTTCATAGACCGATCCGACTGCCTACAAGGGGCGAATATAGCCCGCGTAGGGCGATTGGCCTCCCCGACGCGTCGACGACAAAGTCGATACCAACATGTAGGGTCACGCCGACCGTCCGTGCGCCGGCTTCCAATGACACAACAGCGCCGGATGTCACAGCAGCAGCAGCAGCTTACGACAGTGACGATGATGATGATGAAATCGTTCCCGATTTAGCGCGCGTGTTTCTGATGAAGCAACCTAACGGTCTATGGAGAACAGTTACGCCTCCAGAACTCTATCGGCGGGAAGGCTTCGGTCTTCCGCCGGCCGCGAAGCGACAGGCACCAACCCGTCGGTCGCGAGCGAACGCTACCATATTAATAAATATTCCAGTCACTACTCACGTTTTCACGCGTCAATTTTCAATGCATAAACACCCTACTGAATGTTAGTGTATTTATGCATTTGATAATCCCACGACTAGACGTATTTAAACGCATTGCTTTCGTTTTAATCCGTCCACCAGAACAACGCCGTTAGCCAGCTATGCTGTCATCCAGGGGTCAAAGACCAGTAGGGCAGCAGCCCTTATCGCTGCAGCAGTCGTCGTCGCTCCTCTTGCTGTCAACATCACATACGGGGACATCTCAACGTTTATGCAATGGTTTTAATACACAATGGTTAGCGTATTGCTTACGTCAGCACAACTCCTACCCCAGCGTATTGCTTACGTCAGCACAACTCCTACCCCAGTTATAGGTGGTCCGTTTATTTAACACAATGGTTAGCGTATTGCTTACGTCAGCACAACTCCTACCCCAACGTATTGCTTACCCCAGTTATAGCTGGTCCACTTCACTTTAGCGTGGTTATAAAAACGAAACTAAACTTATATACTTTAGCATGGTTATAAAGTACGAAACTAAACTTATATACTTTATTATTAAACGCATTATTGCTTACGTCAGCGCGCTCTAGGTACGGCGTTGATCGCTAGGACTAAAATACTCTCCGCACTCACCGCTAGGTGGCATCTCTCTAGTGTACTGTCAATCATTCAATTAGTATCAAATTACATCGCTCATCAATCACGTTTTTTATAAGTAGTTTTCCCAAACTCATTAGTGTCAACCACGAAGCCTTTGATCTTTTTTTATGCATAGGATTAGTCTCGCATTATTGCTGACTCAGCGATGTGCAAAAGCCATTAGCGGGTCATTAAATTCTTTTTTATAAGTAGGCTTTTGAGATCGTACAGGGCATACTATCTACTAACCTGCCCTTCTTGTAGAAGACACGCCCCTAGTCCACTCTTTGACGCGTCCGACTGCAACGTTACTGGTTTGTTCACGTCGTAGAACCTCAGCACTGGCAAACTGCTTAGAATTGTCTTCAACTCGTTCACTGCATCTGTATGCTCTTGTGTCCAACACCACGCCGCGTCCTCTTTCAGCAGCGCACGTAGAGGACCAGTGATGTGCGACTCTCGCGGGATGAACTTTGCCTGATACTTCACAACGTTCAGAAACCTCAGGACTGCGCGCTTGTCCTCAGGCAGTGGCATATCGACGATGGCTCTCACTTTGCTAGGGTCTGGGCTGAGGCCTGCTTCCGATACTATATGTCCCATGTACAGCACCTCATTGACCTTCAACTGCACTTTTGACGAGTTGAACTTCACGTTTCGTTCTCTTGCCCTCTGGAAAACAGCACGCATGATGGCATCGTGATCTTGTTCATCATCCCCCGCGACGATGATGTCATCGGCTATCACGTACGCTCCTTTGATGTCACCAAACGTTAGTAGCATGCGTTTCTGCAGTACTTCACTGGCTGAACTGATGCCAAACGGCATGCGCAGAAACCTTTTTCTGCCCCATGGCGTGTGGAACGTGCGGAGGTAACTGGACTCATCCGACAGTCTGACGTGCCAGTACGCCATCGACATATCTATCACTGAAAACACTTTCTTTCCAGCTAGACGCGACTGCACATCCTCAGGAGTCGGGATCTCGAAATGTTCACGCTTAATCGCTCTATTGAGTGGTTTCGGGTCAAGACATAATCTCAACGATCCATTCCGCTTCTCCGTTATGACCAAGTTATTCACCCATGGTGTAGGTTGTTCTACATCTGCGACGATTCCATCCCTCTCTAACTTGTCTAGAGCCTTCTTTAAACTCTCCACTCTGGTGTATGGAAGTTTCCTGGTTGCCTGGACTACCGGCTGTACGTCTTCTTTCAGCTCGATATGATACGGATGCTCAAGTTCTCCAACTCCAGTGAACACGTCTTCATATTCGTTCATCAGAGTGTCACTCGTTAGTGGCTTCTCACGCGACATCTCGCCCACTCGTTTGACAACTCCCAATGACTCGCACGCTCGACATCCAAGTAGTGGCACATTGGTGTGCGTAGTGACAAAGAACTCGATCAGTGTCGGTTTGTCCGCGTTCTCTGGTATGCACAGAAGCTTGACCGTGCCGGCTGGCTTCACTTTGACGTCATTCACGAATGCCGACAGTATCGTCTTTGTAGGCTGCAAGGCTGCATTCGGCTTTAGTGTCTCGTAGATCGTCATAGGCAACACATTCGCCTGTGCGCCAGTGTCCAACTTGTAGCTTACCTGCTGGCTGCCAATCATCTTCGTCATCCAGTCATCATCATGAGTAGTGTGTGCATGCACGTCCAAGAATAACGAACCCAGATACAGACATTCATTACTCTCACATTGTTCATTGTTCACCATCCGCACCTTCCTATCGACTGTAGCAGTGCGGTGGTGTTCGCACATTACTGCGAAGTGGTTCCATCCCTTGCAACGGTTACACTGTTTACCGTACGCAGGGCATGACTTTGGTGGGTGTGACCTGCTAATTTGCAGTGAATGCTTCCCTGTGTAGCCCGTGGTCTCGGTGTACTATTATAACCACCCCTAGTGTCATTGTTAGTTCCCTTGATACCCCTGCCAACTGCATGGGAGCCCTTGCTAAACGGGCTTGAACGAGATCTCTGCTTCACTACATTCACTTTAGCTTCTGGCTTTCCTTCAGACGCCATGACCTTCAGTTGCGCTCTTGTCGTCTCGGCTGCATGGCACACATCTAATGCCTTAGCTAGCGACAGATCTGACTCTCTCAAAAGTCTCTGTTTAACACGCTCGTCATTGACGCTGAACACTATCTTGTCACGGATCATCAGATCCTCCTGGTCACCAAATTCACACATTTTAGCTTTCATTCTCAAGTCCTTGATCCACTGATCCACTTGTTCCCCATTGCCTTGATTGCGAGACCAGAAACAATATCGTTCGTAAACTGTATTTTTACGTGGTTTGCAGTAGTGACGGAATTTGTCTAGCACCGTTTCCCAGTTGTCTCTATCTTCTGCTGGTGGGACGTTAGCAGGTCCTGCTGGTTTGAACTCAAACTGGTTGAATACTTCCTGGGCTTCCGGTCCAGCAGTATGTAGTAGTATGGCCACTTGGACAGCTTTAGGCTTCTTGTTCAATTCACACGCTGTGTAAAATGTCCTAAACTGCTGCTCCCAACTTCTCCATGCCTCATCTAAGTTGCTGGCATCGAACGCAATACTACTTGGTGGCTTGAAAAATTCCATTTTTCAGTCGTTGACAGTGACTCGACGTTTTGACACACAGTTCAGTTCAATTTTTAGTCGTCACTTCGAACTTCACCAACACAGTTTTTCCGACCAACACATCCTACCCTAATAGTTTGTGTAGTTTGTCTTCTGACACCATGTTATGCTTTATAAAGCAGCATATTGCTTGTTTAATTGGAACTGGAAACACTAGACATGTGCAACTCGAATTTGACCGGAAGACAACAACCCTTTATTACCATCAACGGTGTAAGAGCTCAGTGTAGTAAGTAGCTGTATAACGTACCAGTTATAACGATCCTGATACATGACAAAAGTCAAGCACAAGCATTTTAGTGTATATAAATATGTAGTCATGATGAGTGTCGGCCAGCCTGACTACCTGGTCCTGAAAGAATGACATGGTTAAACATAACCTCCATGGAGTGTAAGTTACCAGGTACGGCAATCAAACCAGCCAGGTATACAATAGGAAAATCCTGAAAGAAATATTGTAGAATGTGGATTTTGAGGCATCATAATGAATCCAAAGTTCCATCACTCATCAGGATCTCGCCTATCAAAGAACAACATATAGGAAAACATAAGATAGAGATACTGCATGGTACGTCATTGGTGTGACACTGCAAATGTAACAACTGTTGGCTTGATGAATCTATGGAGCAAGTTCTCCAACAATATTGGGTGATGAGTATTTAATTACAGCTCGACGCAGAGACCAGTAATACTTGGTCAAACCAAGTTCATTCAAATGCACGCCATCTGTCATAAGAAATTGTTGCCAGTTGTTCACAAGACCCTGGTGATGGTGGAATTGAATGGAGCGTGAATTCCGGGGGCCGGCTGCATCAATTCTTTCTTTCAGTAACGTATTGTACAATACAACACGTTCGTTAAAATTTACTGGGCAGGGCTACTTACCTGTCGGTAATCTGCGAAGAATTTCCAAAATTACGACCTGCTTGACATAGTATTTGGATACCAAGATATGAGCAGCGCCCAATACCCGCCTTATTAGACGTTCGATCGAGTAACCTGACGCCAAGTCATTAGTCCCAATATCAAGGAAAACAACATGAGGGCACATGCGGCCAACCAAATGCGTCTTATGTTCCAGGTGAGCAGTTGTCATTCCTCCCTGCCCTACACATGAGACCAAATGAACGTCAGGGCAAAGTCCAAAATTGCGATTTTCCTCCCTGTTCATAAACAACTGTAACCTACGAACGAAACTGTGGCCATAGAACACCACATTAACAGGGTAACATACAGTGTTCATGCTGAATGGTCATAAAAACATAACATCATACGAAGCCGAAGGCCAACAGTTCAATAGCTAAATGAAATGTGCAGAAGATACACAATTAGAAAATTAAAGACTGAAAAGGCAAGCAAATAAAAATAGCACAACAAATTAAACCAATGATACAGTAATTGGTCCACTGGACACATTAGTGGCAGTGTACTAGCAAACAAATGTAAACAAACGGCGAAAAAAACGAGGTACTTTAAAATCGCCAGATGGCGATACGTGTTTAAGAATACTTAGGAAATCCGCTAGATGGCGATACTGAATCAAAAAATCGCGTTGGAAGTTAACGTAGTCGTAAACAACCGTATACAATCGCACAGTCGCCAACTAGCCCAAGTGAATTTAGCAAACGTACAAAATATTAATTATCCGCACACAAGGCAATATCAAAATGCAGGCAGCATTCCAACAACCGACAAATTGTGAACTGGTTGTAAACATGCAATCGGTTATGAATCCCATGATTCGCATGACTGACGACGTAATGGCGTTGCAAACTACAAGACGCAGTACAGTACGTTCGCCTGTATCAGTGTGTGTATGCGAATACCACATAAAACGCTGAATAATTACGTTACAGCCTAAATTCAAGTTAGGACTGATGACTCACCGTCTAAAATCGAGCACCCAACGTCACACCCGTTTTCGTGGCCGAAAAGACAGAGCGCCGCGCAAACGAGACAAAGCCAAAAGACTGCGAGAAGAGCGCCGCGGTCGCTTGCGGATGTCTATCGGCAAAAACAAATCGCCAAGCAAGGTCGCCAAGCGCCAATGTCGTTCGGCTGTTGTATATGCTTACAAAAATCAAGAGAAAATGCCAGCGAAATGTAATAAACAACAGAAAACGAGCAGCATAGAGTAAACAAACTTTCTCTGTGGCAGAGGAATTTAGACTGAGTTTCCCCAGTTCAGATACTGGGCAGTGATTGGCTACTGACTGGTCACTGCCTGGTTACTAGAGAGGGTTATTCCCTTATTAGGATATAGGCTCTCTGCGACCTGACTGCGACCCCGTCTGCTGTATTCCCAAGGGATAGCTGTATCCAGCTTAGCGCAGAGGCAACATCAATGGTTGCATTGTCCAGATGTGTCTGGCCAATGTTTATGTCTCAGTGCTGTGAGTAAAATGTATTTAATTCATGCTGGATTAAACACTTATGTTTCTATCCAGTTTATTATACCATTTCCTATGCCATGGGCCTTTAGTTTAAGCAGTAATTTTTGATGTGGTACTTTGTCGAAAGCTTTTTGAAAATCTAAGTAGATGATATCTACTGGTGATCCCTCATCTACCCACTTAGTGATGTCTTCCAACATATTTGTTAAGCATGACCTCGCTTTAAAAAAGCCCATGTTGAAATGAGTTTATCAAGTTATGTTTAACAAGAAAATCCACCATGTGATCTTTAATTAGTCTTTCTAATAATTTGCAAATCACCGATGTTAAACTCACTGGTCTATTGTTCTCTGACTTGTTTCTCGAAACTTTTTTAAATAACGGTATAATGTTTGCCTCTTTCCATTTTAAAGTAACCACTCCCTCTTCTAATGACAAATTGAAAACTGTAGCAAGCGATACGCTAATTTGTTCTACAATTTCCAATAGTAGTTTGGGCGGAATCCCATCCACTCCAGGTGAGTTATTATCCTTCGTAGCCATTATTTTCTTAGCTACCATTTCCGGTGTTACATTTAGCAGTCCTAAATAGTCTGAATCTGCCCCCTTGAACTTAGCCTCCGGTACTGGCAGTGAACTAATATCTTCCCTGGTAAACACTGAACTAAAATACTCATTCAGGTCTTCTGCCATTAAGAATCCCTCTGATATTATATTTCCAGCACTATCTTCTAGAGGACCGACCTTATCCTGCACTTTCTGTTTGCTTCGAACATACGCATAAAAACTGTTGCTGTCATGTTTTATATTACTAGCTTGGTTAAGTGGTTCTTTATCAATGTTGTAGTCTTCATCATTTCCAATACAACTATATGACTTCCACATCATTTGTTTATACTTAATTTTTCTAATGGCTTCTTTCGATAAGTGTTTCTTTTTGGACCGTTTCCCTTGTTTTTTGAAGGGTACAAATATATCGACTATGCACTTAATTTCACTCTTTAAGATATTCAATCATTATTGGCGGTCGATGCTGACAAAGTCCACTACGGCACAGAGCGTGGCAAAACCTGTGTGCACATCTGTGAGGCACGGCAGATTGCCTCCGTCCCCGATATCGTGAACCCTGACTTCCGGACCGGTCAATCCTTGCACCAGCCATCGTCAGCAGCAACGGTTCCAAGTTGCACTCCACCGATGTCTCCATCGATCCTCACAAACGTCTGAGTAAGAAGATGGCAGACAAGTTCAGATCACTCCACCAGGACATCGATGAAGTGTTCGATGATAAGTATTCCTTGTACAACGGTGCTGGCGGGAAGTTGCAAGCCTTCGTTAACATGGGCCCCGCGTTCTCCCACAATGAAAGGGAAGACTGCCCCAATATAGAACGAGCTCCAGGACAAATTCGACGAGCTTGAGGCTGCCGGCGCCATCAAAGAATTGGGCACTGAGTTCTTGCAGCATTCTCCAGATGGTAGTCCCATATCAAAGGTTACACTCGCGCTTGCCACAGGGAACTTGATCTCTCGCATTCGCAGAGATGGGTTATCAGTCTGTGAGGTCTGGACACAGAGAGACCATGTCATGGCTGAGCAGCTACCGATCACAGATAGGCAACTGATCCTAAACCAACACTCGAGCTGATCAGAAAATCATACACGCAGCGCCAAGTCAAAAACGCACGAACACGACCCACCACCTGCCACAAGTATCTCCGTTGGCGACCTCATTTACCTCAAAGATGACAGAGATACATGCAGAGCACGTGACAGATACATTTGTTACACAGTTGCTCAACGGTGAGGGGTTGTGTCGTGTCTGCCGACTTAGGAAGTTCACGAAGTCGCAGTTCCTTAGCAAGACTTACGATGTTCGAATCACGGATTGTTACAAGGTAAAACCTGCGCTTGCCTCCCATCCCCGAAGGCCCCGTCCGTGGCCAAGATGTGCGCACTGATTCGTCATATGACTCGGAATCAGGGTCGCCTAGACCAGTTAGCTCTGTTCACCATGCAGCAACTCCAGAGCAGCCGGTGTTACCGTCTATGCCCGCACTCCCAGAAGCCATTGTTATCTACCCTACGGTCAACGACGCGGACACAGCCAACAGTCTAGATGGCAGAATAATGACTGGATCTTAGACCATAATGAGTGACGTGTTGACACCTAAGCAAGATGTCGTTAAACCAATTGCTAGCTGTCGTTAGTCCAACTGTAGAGATAAGGACCTTTACATTTCCCACAATTACATATGTACATTTTGCTTCTGTTCGCTTGACGATATAGCAAATACTGTTGGCAATGTTCACTAAGTTATTATACTGTTATTGTAAACACGCTTACCACCTACTCTTAGTTGTTAGGCGGAGGAGAAAGAGACAATCATGCCAGTATTCTGTTATTGTTTAGTTGTGATCTGCCCCTATGGCTTCTTCCGGGGCTTTTCCGGTTCACATGTGCACGTTTGTAATTGTGGAGCTTTGCAGTAAACCCTTCTTGTAGAACACGGGTTCTGTTCATTGGCGTATTATTGTTATTACAAAAATCAATGCAACAAAATATGTCAATTTAGAAATGTTAACATAACAAAGTCACTCACTCACTCACGTCTATATAATTGTAAACCTGACCATGTCGAGTTGCCTATTGTATACTTCCCAACTTTCCTTTCTAGCGTTATCAAATAAATAAAATACATTACCTTACAAGATACCAAGCGGTGCTGTTACTCACTTTTCTTAGCTCAAACGACTACAACTTATGTTGCCGAGATCAAAAGTAAAAACCACGTGTAGGTGAGAGCGAATTCTTCTATTACTAAATGTGTTTGTCACTTTGTGCGCGCAGTGTAGCGCCGCACGTGGTGCAGTACGTGGCTAAAGCTTCGGACTCTCAACCGCGAGAACCCAGGTTCGGATCCTACGCGGCGGTGTCGAACCTTGGGCAAGTTCGTTCACTCTACGTTGCTCCAGTTCACTCAGCTATATGAATGAGTACCTGGCTATAGACAGTAGTGGATTTTTGTGTGCGAATAGTCCTCGAGCATTAATTGTAGCGTGGCTGGATGCTTCCCAGAGAAGTCGAGATGGTGTTCGATTGAACAGGTCTGCCAGGGAGTAAATTGTAAAGCGCTTTGAGCAGTCCTGATCGAGGACTGGATACTGCGCTATATAAGAACTTACCTTTACTTTTTTACTCTTTACTAGCAGACCCGCCTACATACACAAATACACAGACACAATCAAAGCCAGATACACGGACAAAGACACACAAACAGAGACACGGAGACTGACAGTGATACACAAACCCAGACAGAAGCACAGACTATACATACATGCACACGGTTAGCAGACCGAGTTCATCAGCCAGTCCGGACCAGTGCTTCTGTTTACGCGGCAACCTAGGAGACATCTGGAGTTGTTACATCATTGCCAACGTCTTATCCTCGCTCTTTTTATAATATTTCCAAAATGGCGGCAATATTTTAAGCAGACTTTAGAAGGCTTATAATCAAAGAGTCGCGTACTAAAGGTCCGATATATGAATTTGCGTCGGCCGCCAGTGGAGGTGTTTGCTCCGATCCTGGATCCGCCCCTGCAAGCAGTCAAGAAGAATGTGTTTCTTTGACTTATTCCTGCCTGTAAAATTATACACGTACACTATTTGTACTACATTTCCTCTCTTCTGCCAATATCCAGATTTGGACTTTCTCGTGTGTGGTTCAATCGAAGCGTAATTATATCTACGTGGGAATGTGTGTGTGTGTGTGTGTGTGTGCGCGCGCGCGCGCGCGTGCGTGCATGCGTGCGTAGGCCCTACATTTGTAATGTAATGTATCCCCAAACCATGACATGACAACCCTATATGGCGATTGGCTCGTTTGTACTGAAAAGAGATCAACCAACACAGCAAAAGTTGTAACAGAAAAAGACATGCATCATCACACTCAGTCCATAGATACCTTAATTAAAGGGGGAATGAAACGCTTGAACAACCACAGCTCAAACATAAGACCATACCATTTACAGCACATGTCATCATGATTTGACAAGTACAGCGTCACGGTATATTTTAAATAATTTTTCGAACGTAGCTATTATCGGCATAGGGCGCCGTCATTATGCTTCAGGGGCGTGTGGTTGTACATCCGGTTTGTTTGGCGACGCAGCATATACTCTCAGAAAAAACGACGAAGCGCATACAAACACATGAAAACAGAACACTTTAATGCACAGCATGGCTACCGGATATACTATAAGTGTTGGTAAGCAATTTTTCACATACTTCCACAGAAGGATTCCTACAGAAAAAAAGGTTGTAGATGATGAATTTGGCGTGTTCGCCGGCGGAAAGATTGGCAAAAATTGAAAGTGACGAACATAGACCCAGCCAGCACGCCACCTTCGGCCCGAGGGCGGATCTGAGCGGCTGGGAAGCGGCACTCGTCGGCACACGACAGCCGCCTGCCAGCCGATCCCTAGCCGCCGTTGACCCAGTGACAGAGCCCGTTAGTTATTTATCAGCAGTCGGGCCTGCCTCGGCTGGAGCACTGGGGTTGTGACATTTGACACTACGGTGTACCCCCATTTTTGAACAAAGTCCAGACTGACAGTTAGAGGAAACAGTCAAAGCAGAGCTCCGGGGGAAAAGGTACGTTTTTAGACATTCTGTTGTAAATCTTTGTATATTTCTAGATTATTCAAATACATTAATTTGGGCATGACTTTATAAACACACATTTGATTATGTGGAAACTTGTTATTTATGCATAAAACATGAAATAAAATGTGGGGCAGAATAACCTGATGTCATGATTGTGGCCGCCCTATAGGCTATGGATGACGATGATATGATGAAGATGAACGGATCTCAACAACAACAAATGCTGTCAGTGTGCTGCGTGTTACTGTTTGTTAGTGTGACAGGGTAAATGTGTGATAGATGAAGTGCTTACACTAGACGCCTTCTGTCAGTTTATGGCCCACACAATATCTGCCATTTATGTCGCTTTACTTTAGGGCTATATAAAACAATTCCAGGTTTCTCATCAGAACTTCATTAATATGTAAATGAGGGGTGCGATTTATGGTAAATGTGTGTATGTTGATCCTGATGACGGTACTAACAACTATCAATGCAACTCATCGTCAACAATTAACAACTTAAAAGTCTTAAGATGTCTACTGAATGTATTTCTTACAAGTAGGCACATTCCTTTGGTTTGGCGTGAAATATAGTTTTCTCTTTTTGCGCAGAATTATTGCATACATATTTAATCAAAGGATAATTATATGTCAAAATAAAGTTTTGTGGAAGCTATTTTAAAATGTTTGTGCTGATGAGAAACCGGGAATTTATTTTATAAAAGTCAAATAAAACTATTTTATGTGACCTTATTGTGAGACAAAATATGTTTAATATTTTACAAATTTTATAGATACTATGCATTGTACAATGTGGTACCTTCATTGAAGAAATTAAATATTTGTACGTTAATATTCCAGATGCTGTCAGAAAGAATGAAGTGGCAACATTGCCACTCAAGTATACAACATCAGGAGAAAATTCGAAAGTACTCCCAAGACTGCCTCTGACGGGAATATGGTGTTAGACAGCACCGGATGACAAATGCAGCTGGATGTAGCAGAAAAGACTTTATGGACATTAATAATTAAGCAGCCTTTTTATAAAATATTTTGAGTTGTCATGTGCCGCATGAATCAATGGACACTAATTGCAACTTTGCTTTTTGATTTTCTTGTATTAAATTATGTGTTTGTTATGCGCATTGGAGTTGTTTGCGTATGTAATTATAGTTTATAATAATTGGATGGGATACTCGACACCCATTCTCTTTTTGAAGCAGATTACATTTATGTTCCTAAATAATATATTACTATATTATTTTATTGTTTTGAACTTCCAAATTCCAGTTAATCTCAATAAATTGATGAATGTGTATCAAGTAATGTTCATTTTAACATTAGAGTTACAATGCATGATGGTTACTATAGAAATGTTCAAGTTATGAGACCAATACACATAAGTGTATGTGTATAATTTGGTTTTATTACTTGAAAACACACACAATACACACATTTAGCAAAATTAGGCACAGTCAGCATATGAGCGGCTAACCATCGGCAGAGTATCGGCGACCGACTATGAGCCGCCCTCGGCCCGAAGGCGAGCCGCCGGACAAAAAAATCCCTCGGCCCGCAGGCGGATGCCGACAGCGGGCCAATGACTTTGCCGCTGTCGGCCCGCTGTCGGCCCGCTGTAGTTGTGCTATCTGGGGAAATACATTGAACGTCAAAACATAATTCTTGGTCAAAGCCACAGGTCCATCTTTGGTCGATTTGTTTACATATAACAATGCACCGATGAAGTAAAATTCAGCAAAATCGACCTGGAAACTGGACATTATTGCCTTATTTGGAGGGTGAAGCGGCGCGTAGGAAATGACAAGCCGAAACCACCTTGTTTTTGGGGTAAGACCACAAAATAAGGATTCGTCCGCCATTACCGACCGAAAGAGTGCCCTTGAAAATACCGTTTTGGTGTCATGTGTGAATTTTGTTCGAGCACTTTGGCATGGCACCTGTCAGTCCAGTGAATACTGAATGCACTACTACATTAGATCTTTCACGAGGTAGCAATAAACATACGCTAGTCGCTCGCGTATTCGCACAGTGGCTATTTTGCAGAACGCACCAATATTTCAAAATCCGTCACCAGATTGGGGCGAAATTGAGGGGTGTCAGGTTTGGGTGGATTTTTCTGAAAACTGAGGTATGAGAATTTTACGAGTTTTCCCCAGCACTTGTGTCAATGGAGGTTAAATATGCTGTGAAATTTTCAAGAAAATTGTTTGTCAAATTTAGCAGGAAATGAAGGAAACGTTATAATGGCCGCCTATGTAAAATTTTAATGTGGTCTTACCCCTTTTGCCAAGGTGACTCGGCACTCACGAGTTCCGTCAGGTATAATTACGACGACAATATAGTCCCACAGTTGTATTTCAAAGTCTGCATATATACAAATATGACGTATGCGAAATTGAAATGTAACAAGAAATTTGAATGTAATTAAGTAGAAATACGTGTGAATACTATGATATAATTGGGAATAATTAGTGTTTGTAATCCGCCGATTTAGTTTACAGCAATTCGAGCTGGGCCTACGGCTACGCCAGCGCGTTGCTACGTCTGAATACCGCTACGTCTACGAGTCTATGACGTTATCGACATAATTGCCGGTGCCGGGGGGAAATAACCTTCTTCAAAATAACAACAAAAATAAATGCCAGCTACCGCAGCCAGTATAACGTTTTGCAAAATAATGTCGTCATAATTATATTAGTCAACATTAGTCACAGTCCAGACCAAGCCCTGCCAATCATGTATTGTGCAGGCATTGGAATGTATTAATTTAAATGTAATAGTTAAATACAAATATTATTGAAGCTGGACTACTCAAATACTACAAAATGTAACCGCATTTAAATGAGTGACATTACAAGTATTTAAATCCTTAAAAATATTTGTTTACGATACAGTCAATAGCATACAACAAAACACGTACTATAGTCATATCTGATAATAATTAGTTATTGGCACAGTAAGTAGGTTCACATCAGTCAACTAAAGTTAATCACCATATAGGCCTAACACTAATTTATGTGTCTCAAATATTGGCTCGTAACAATGGACCCCGAATTGATGCTCCAGTTTTGAGGCGACAATTTAGCAAGCACGCTATCATGCATACCAAGTTTTTTCCTAATATAAGTTGCATGACTGCAAACTATATTATTTATCGACTTTTGAGTGTAGGCCTAACAAGGAAAAAAGGAAATAACGTCACAGGAAAAAGCCACAAAGATTAATAAATATGTAAAAATACAAGTGGATATGCAGGGAGCCCTTTTTGGACGCACATTTTTAGGGAGACAAAAATTGGGTGGTGTCCTGGAACACCACGTAGATATAGTAATTGTAATAAAAATGCGCCAAATTTTAGCACAGTTGAAGTTGCATAAGTGGAGAAGATGGTCCCGTACACCAAACTTTATTTTTAAAAGTCTACTGTATGCATAGGCGGATCCAGGGGCCGAGGCCTGGGTGGCACGCGGAATTTGGCGTGCCCGTAGACGTTTTAAATTTGATTGGGCCTACGTGATCAAATATTGTTTGAAAATAAAATGTACGTATACCAATTGTAATATATTTAGTTGTTCTAGTTGTTAAATGTTAATTACAGTTAACTTATAATATATATTTTGCAACCTTTTTATGGGACCTATTATGTTTCTTATATATTTCATCGCAAGTATTAAAATATAATTTCTTAGCATTTTGTCATAATTATGACATGCAGGCTAGAATATTTTTAATTATGCAACGTTTGCATAAAATATGTTTTAAACATTATACAGCACGTGTCATAACTTTGTAACGTAATGATGATACATGTATATTATGTAGGATGACGGTCGGAGGCCTTAACACGATGCATGCAAAACAATACCTATTCTTTTCAAGTTTTATTGCCTGACATGCAATTTGAATGATATTATATTGTCATCAATTAAGTTCGTGATTTGCCTCGCAATATAGTGAGTTGCACCAGTTTGACTATTTATATATTATATAAAATTGCATAAAATATTTCAAATTCTCATTTATTTAATTACATATGTCTCATGTTGCACCACTCTATCACGTGCGTGTGTGTGTGTGCGTGTACGCGTGTGCGTGTGCGTGTGTGCGTGTGTGCGCGTGTGCGCGTATATTCTCTGTATACGTAATGATTGATAAACAACGATACTATCACATTTGGGGCGATTTTGTAAAGCGGCAACTTGAGGCAAAAATATAGGGGCGATTTGGTAGTCGGTCGGTGTTGAAGAACGTTCCCGCCAATCACAATGCAGTGCGGGAACATTTCATTCTATCATTTTGTCAGATCGTAGGGTACGGATTTTAAAACTGGCGTTTATGTTATACTAGCTTTCAGAAAATAACCAAGAACAAATCGTCCGTATACTTGTGGCATTTGTTAACAAATCGGCCTAAAAAATGTTGGGAATGTGCAGCATCGCCTCAGAAAACGACATTGGTAAGCAAATGTCAACATGTATGATTTGTGTCACGGCTAATTAACGGTAACCCCTAATTAAGACGTGCAAAAGTAATACTAGTGACTGTAGTGTAGATAATGTTTCCTGTTTCCGGGTACGATTTTAGGTACTTTTGTAGTTTAGGCCCGCACCTCAAAAAAAAACATGAAAACGGTCACCTACGCTACGGCTACAGTAACAGTTACCAGACTTCACATCATATATCTACAACACCTATTCTAGTAGTTTCTACACATGTGATATATAATTATCACTTTTATCAATAAAAATATACAAGACATTAATTCGTCTTTGTGTGTATTCATTAGTTCCACCGAAAACTCCGGTAGGTGGCGCCACTTCATGGTTGACTTCAGACGTGGGGACAGATCACAATTCATATTTCAATAATACTAATAAGTTAACTTCAATTGTGTCTAAAATCCTTGAAAACCAAGCTCAGAGGCCCATAAAAACAAAAGGATTGGTCAATCTCAAAATCCATAAGCACTATTCCAATTGTTAACAGATGGGTCAAGGCACTAGGGAGCTATGGTGCATGGATACGCAAGGTTGTAAAGATGTGTTTTTAAATAACTATGGAATTTTGTAATATTTTCAACTGATCTAGCACTAAGAGGGAGCATATTCCAAAGAGTACTAATTGCTATAAAAACGTCAATAAAATACACAATATATTGTTTTGTTTTTACTAACAATTTGTTTATGGCAAAAATTAATTATGTAAATTATTTTATATGCTGTACTGTGCTATCCCTGTTATATACATTACAAATAATAAACAATAATAGTATAATTTAACATGGTTCAACATAGTTGTCAGATTTAAGTTTGAGCGGCCATTTTATCCCGTTGCTAAATTTTAACAGATGGCCATTATAACAAATGTATATTCGGATGCCAGTCCTGTCTGGTCTTGGTTGAGTACTACTACTGGCCAACACTCCTTAGGAGTCATATGGTCAGGGTTGGGTGCACATGCTAGGTTATTAGTCAAGTATTAAGGCTTGTCTGAATTTCTGTGGCTCTGTAATGTTGACTATTGCATCTGGTAGGGAATTCCAATGTTTTATTGTTCGGAGGAAATAGGAAAATTTATAGCAGTTCTTGCTGGTGTGGATAGTGTTGAATGCCTTGCAATTTAGATGCTGTGATTGGCGTTGTACAGGCTGGAGGAGGTTTAAACAGGCAAGGATAGATGACCATAGATGGCTTTGTGCAATATGGTGAGGCGCCTGTTTGTTCGTCTGGTTGTTAGTTGTTTTAGGTTTATTTTTTAAAACATTTCTGACATGCATCCTGTTTCTCTGGATGTACAATAAAAGTAATCAATCAATTTCAGTACTTTGCTTGATAATATCATCCTCCAAATCATTTATTTATATATATTAAAGGATCATTTATGTGAATGTCTTGTGCAAAGGTACTGTATAGGTAAATTAATATGAATAAAGATATTGTGTAAAGAAACAAATGAGCCAATTCTGGTTGTTGGACTTGTGTTGAGTTCTATTATTTTATATATAAAAAACAGGTGAAATCAATAAGAAGAATGTGGCATGGCAGTCCACACTCAGTGTTGAGCATAGGCTACCAAAAGGCCCTTAAGTTGGGAGATGTGATGGGTGCATACGCACCACCTGCTAAGATAAGAGTTTCACTCGTGGGAAACCAGTTCCGTTTGAGGTTTAAATGGGGGATGCAGTATGATGTCTCAAGAGAGGTTTTTTGGGGAGCCTGCAAATGCAGGTTGATAAAATAATGGACCTCCAAAATCAGTATGAGTCTGATTTGGTTGTACTCTGTAGTTCCACGAGGACAACACTTCCATGCCATCATACAATAACGTATAAGGTTTGAACTTTATGTGGATGAAGGCAAAATGTCGAAACAAGCGAGAGTATGGCACAGCAAGATGCAGACCTGCCTACCATTCCGGATTGTCCAGAATAATTCCGGAAATACACCTAAAATTACGGTATTACGGCGAGGGATCAAAATATTACGGATTCGTTCGTTGTCACAACGAGTGTCAATCAATTCCGTACTCCTCAAATTTAGCTTCACTTTAATCAACAGGTGGCAGCATATATACGCTGCTTGTTGTGATATAGTTTTTCATTCGCAGCTTCTGGTCGTAATCTGACCAATAGGAAACAGCATTACAACAAATTCGCATTTCCGCGCCTATGGCGCTCAAACAAAACGAAGTCACCACTCACGCGGAACGAAATGATGCCGGGGATCGAAACGGCACCACTACCAGCCAAGAAGAAACGTGTACTTCAAACGTTTATAACAGCATGCACGTAGACATGGCCCGTATTGTCAAGTTTAAAGAAGGGGTCGGCTTTACATATTGCCGGATATGCGAAATTTATTTTCCTATTTCACATGCCATGGTCACTGGTGACCGGGATAATTGCAGGTATTATATGTTGGGCTAGACTAATCTGGAATGAATTCAGTGATGTACTTGATACAATGCTTGGAGGTAGAGAATTCCACTCTTTTATTGTGACTGGGAAAAAGCTGTTTCCAAATATGTTTGTCGAGTGCCTGATTTGTACTAACTGTTTTTATTATGTTTACGTGAGCATCTGGTGTTGCGTTTGATGTATTGATCTATTGGGATATCTATGAGGTTATGTTCCATTTTATATAATATGCTAAGTCTTTGGGTTTTTCTTCTTGATTGGAGGATGTCCCACTGGAGATCTTTAAGGAGTTGTGTTACCGTTCCTGGCTCTCTAGAATAGTTGTTCTTACAAAATCTGGCGGCTTGTCTCTGGGTTCTTTCTATGAGTTTGATATTTCTTAGGCAATGTGGATCCCATGATGCTGACGCATATTCAAGTATAGGGCGGACAAGGGTTGTGTAGGCTATGGACTTGATTTGGGTTGAGCATTTAATTAAATTTCTTCTAATAATCCCAATGTCTGTTGTGCTTTTTTTGTGACTTAGTTGATTTGTATTGTCCAATATAATGTATTTGATATATGTATGCCAAGATAACAGTGCGATTCAACAGATTTAAGTTGTTGTCCGCAGAAGGTGTAGACATTTGGTGTCGGTTTTCTTGAGGCTATTGTCATTGTATAACATTTAGTGGGGTTGAATTTCATAAGCCACGTGTGTTGCCATTTCTCAAGTTTGAGCAGATCGTTTTGGAGGACAGATGTGTCTTGGTCAGTTTTAATCGGTGAATATAACAGGCAGTCGTCTGCAAAAAGGCGAACAGTTGAGGAAAGATTGTCTGGCAGGTCATTTATATAAAGTAGGGGCCCCAGTACTGTGCCCTGTGGTACCCCAGAAATGACTTGATGTTGACTTGGATCCATTTATAACAACCTGTTGAGTTCTTCCTGTAAGGAAGCTATTTATCTATGATGACATTGGGCCTGTGATGCCATAGTGTTTGAGTTTGTGGATTAGTCTTTTATGTGGAACTTTATCGAATGCTTTGGTGAAGTCAAGGATGGCCATGTCTACAGATTTCTTCTCATCAAGTGATTTGCTTATGACATGGATTGTTTGAATTAATTATGTTTCAGTTTATCTTTTGGCACGGAAGCCATGTTGGTGGTCAGTTAGAATGTGGTGCTGTTCAAGGTGTTTCATAATGTGACTATGTATGATGTGTTCAAGAAGTTTAGAAACCACAGGTGTTAAGGATATTGGTCTGTAGTTAGATATTTCTGCTCTACTTCCTTTCTTAAAAATTGCTGTTACATTGGCTTCTTTCCAGGTATTGGGGACTTGCCCAGAGTCAACAGATGATTAGAAAATGTCATGTATTACTGGTGCTAGATGAGAGGCATATCTGTTTAAGAACCATGGTGGAATGCCATCTGGTCCTTGCGATTTAGAAATGTTAATTTTGGAAAGTTGATCAAGTACTCCTTTCAGTGAAATTGTTAGTTTGGGGATTTCTCCACGTGGACTTCTGGCCATATCTGGTAGGGTGGAATTTCCTTCATCTGTAAAGACACTTTGGAACTGATTGTCTAAGGCTTCTCCTTTATGTTTGTCGTCGCTAATGATGTTACCCGCAATGTTAAGGTCCCCAATACCATGGTTATCCTGTCTTAAGTTTAGAAATGAAGCTCCAAAATGATTTACAGCGTTCGAAATAGCACTTGTCCGTTTGTCCGGGACAAGTGATTTTTGGCCTGGACAAGTAAAATGACTCTACATGGTTATCCGGTGGACAAGTGAAAATTTACAGTAAATAGTGACGCATGCAACATTGCAAACTTTTTATTTTAGGAAATTCAAACGTAAATGAAGTTTGCTAGCAATCGCACACGTTGCAATCTTGTTAGTGTGTCGGCGTCTTGTCGTTCCGCCGCCAATGTGTTGTACTTCAGCGTTCACCAAGTTTAGTGCCTGCGTTAACAGGGTCATCCGCTAAGCGCACCGACCTAGCTCTGTCACACGCGTAGGACAGACTCCGCATCAGATATCGTTGATCGAGGCTGTATTTCATAAAATCGTAAATCGTTCAGTTTGGCCAACGTACAACTTGCTTCCACCCACGGATCACATTTGACGAACTTTTGAAATAATAGACTTTGTATCGATACCTGTTATTTGAATAATTATATAGTTTTAACCATTATTACACCTAACCCACGCGGACTCGGCAGTCTTCCAAGTCATCGAACGTCGTTAGCCAATCCAGTCCCAAATCGATAAAAAGTTCAACACTTGTAACTGGCTCTCCGGTAAATCTATGGTGATGGTTGATAAACGGAATATTAATGAAATTTCAGAGTTGTTGTGTCTGTGTAATATTTATTCTAACCATAAATTGCGAGTTTTCGAAGCCAAATTTTATGCAAGACGCGCGGCAGGGTGCCAACCGCCGTTGATATGTCGGTTTCCGCCAACTACGTCGGTCTGCGTGCGGCTGCAACGTTACATTGTAACTAAATCTATAAATTATAGGACGTTGTTATGTAGCCGAGCATCGGAACCGTGTGTGGTGGCGATAAAGGTCCGAGCACTAAATGCGCATGCGCCGTTCGTGGCTTCTTTCCGGTGCTCGGACGCCGGAGTTAGCCGAGCATCGGAACCGTGTGTATTGGCGATAAAGGTCCGAGCATTCGATACGCATGTGCCGGCTGCTGTGATGCACGGAACCATGTTTGTCAGCGTTAAAGATCCTAGCATTTTTCCGACTGCTCTCACTTAGTAACAAAATGTATAGCATTTTAAAGAATATTCTACAGGATTTATGCACACTTTCTTTAGAACATTCGGTGGGATATTTGTGGAAGAATCCTATAAAATGGATCTGGCCATACAAATTACATAAATTATATCTTATTTGTTAAAATGTCTATGCCTATGGCGTCATAAATTTTTACATACTTATACAGAAATTATATAGATTTCTGAAGACTTGATTGCCAAGGGTCGATTTCTATATAATATTCTCTAGGATTTTTATGGAAGGAAGAAATTAAGATTACAATTGTATATAAAAAATAGATTATTTTATAGAATGTCCATGACCACATAAATATTTATATAATTATACAGATATAAAAGTACTTGTTGATTCTTTCTCTGGAAATATTGCTCAATTATTAGATAATATATATATATATATAATGACTAAACAACGGCACTTACTAATGTAAAACATATCTATGGAACCTACAGCTATAATTGATGTGACTGTTATTATCTAACAAGACATGGTCACATTCTGCATGTTATAATTTAATTAACTCTCACGTATTCATATTAAAAAGTACTCAACCTACCAAGACGATGACTGCATAGATGAAAACCTGATATTGCACTAATCACATGTAAGTCTGTGTAACCACATACGATATACATTACATAAAAACCTGATATTGCACAAATCACATATAAGTCTGTGTAACCACATACGATATACATTACATAAAAACAATGAAATTACACTAATCACATGTAAGTCTGTGTAACCACATACGATATACATTACATAAAAACAATGAAATTACACTAATCACATGTAAGTCTGTGTAACCACATACGATATACATTACATAAAAACCTGACATTGCACTAATCACATGTAAGTCTGTGTAACCACATACGATATACATTACATAAAAACCTGACATTGCACTAATCACATGTAAGTCTGTGTAACCACATACGATATACATTACATAAAAACCTGACATTGCACTAATCACATATAAGTCTGTGTAACCACATACGATATACATTACATCAAAACCTGACATTGCACTAATCACATGTAAGTCTGTGTAACCACATACGATATACATTACATCAAAACCTGACATTGCACTAATCACATATAAGTCTGTGTAACCACATACGATATACATTACATCAAAACCTGACATTGCACTAATCACATATAAGTCTGTGTAACCACATACGATATACATTACATCAAAACCTGACATTGCACTAATCACATATAAGTCTGTGTAACCACATACGATATACATTACATCAAAACCTGACATTGCACTAATCACATATAAGTCTGTGTAACCACATACGATATACATTACATCAAAACCTGACATTGCACTAATCACATATAAGTCTGTGTAACCACATACGATATACATTACATCAAAACCTGACATTGCACTAATCACATATAAGTCTGTGTAACCACATACGATATACATTACATCAAAACCTGACATTGCACTAATCACATATAAGTCTGTGTAACCACATACGATATACATTACATCAAAACCTGACATTGCACTAATCACATGTAAGTCTGTGTAACCACATACGATATACATTACATCAAAACCTGACATTGCACTAATCACATGTAAGTCTGTGTAACCACATACGATATACATTACATCAAAACCTGACATTGCACTAATCACATATAAGTCTGTGTAACCACATACGATATACATTACATCAAAACCTGACATTGCACTAATCACATATAAGTCTGTGTAACCACATACGATATACATTACATCAAAACCTGACATTGCACTAATCACATATAAGTCTGTGTAACCACATACGATATACATTACATCAAAACCTGACATTGCACTAATCACATATAAGTCTGTGTAACCACATACGATATACATTACATCAAAACCTGACATTGCACTAATCACATATAAGTCTGTGTAACCACATACGATATACATTACATCAAAACCTGACATTGCACTAATCACATATAAGTCTGTGTAACCACATACGATATACATTACATCAAAACCTGACATTGCACTAATCACATATAAGTCTGTGTAACCACATACGATATACATTACATCAAAACCTGACATTGCACTAATCACATATAAGTCTGTGTAACCACATACGATATACATTACATCAAAACCTGACATTGCACTAATCACATATAAGTCTGTGTAACCACATACGATATACATTACATCAAAACCTGACATTGCACTAATCACATATAAGTCTGTGTAACCACATACGATATACATTACATGTATAAAGAAATAAGAAAAGGAGGGAACTATCACATAGCCAACACTGCTCCGGTCATTTTTTTGGGGTTTCGTTCCGATCACAGTGTTTTGATTATGTGATGAAAGTAGTAGTTAAGTTAGTGGGTAAAGTAGAGAGAAAGACAGGAGAAAAAGGGGATCCTTGCACATTCACAGCTCATCTCATTTTCTAGACACTCTCCTCCTGCAACCAGGACAAAACCAGCATCGTCCTTTTGGGGCCGACTTCATACCAACGCATTTAAAGTGTGTCCACTGAAGACAACTGTCGCAGGCAATGGACCGGTTCTCCTCATCATCAATGGTCTCGGTACAAACCCCACAATACCACACCATGTCGCAGTTGACGTCGTCACCAACAGATTTAATCATTGCCCATGCACCCTCTTGGCAATACTTCCGTATAGGAAACAGCGAGACGTTCTTGTCCACTGCAGCCGACGTGCCAGTCCTGCGCTTTACCTTGTCTGCGGTGATGGGGCAGGCATCGCTGATGGCAGAATTGGCTGTTTCGTCGTCAACAAACCAGGACAGCATAACTGCAGACATAAAGATAAACATTTAATAACTAAAGTGTTTATCTGGAGAAAAAACATTAGTTTTAAGATTTTATGTCAATGATGTATTATCGAAAGGTATTATTAAAACAATTAAAAATTCCATCATTTTGTTATCCTCGTCATACCTGTTTTAGACACATATCACGTACCTTCCATGGCTTTTAAACGAGTGACCACTTTGGTCAAATCATTGCCATCTCCACATCGCATCTTTGCTTGGATATTGCTGACATCTCGCAGCGTGACAATCTTGCCTGTTTTTTCGTGAAGGTAAATTTGCAGCAACTTCTTGCTGCTCTTGAGCTTCAGCAAATCTGTAGCAATTGTTGTATCTTCTGGCGTCAGTCTTCGCTGACGCGGCAAGTGAGCATAAATGTTCTACAAAAGATGAACATGAACTGTAACAGAAGTGCAATGTACCATGGAAACGGGGGGTTGGGCTAAAAAAAAGTTTACACAGTAAAACCCATTCTATACATCAGTCAGAAAAAGACACTATTTGCATAGATGAAAAAAAATAGTAATTTGTAAAAAATAATCCTATCTACTAGTAGCAATCATTTTAGCATATATGTACCTGTGAAACCTCATGATTGTGGGTTTCATTGATGCTGGTCACCGCCAACTGCTGGCAATCTTTGGATAAACCCAGCTTGATTGTGGCCGGGCACTGCTGTTTCAGGGTCCTAAAGACAGATAAAATCAGAATCAACATCAAAAGTACATGTTTTGTGATCAAATCGTGTCATTTGTCGAAGTGCAGCTCTAAGCAACTGACGTGAATGCAAAAAAAGTCTACCATTCGCAGCCTGTTTTTTCTCCGTGAGGGACTAAGCGCAACATGAAGTGCGGTAAAATTGTTTAATGGAACTTGAGATTAAAATATTCACATATTCGTCACTCACGTTACATGATGGTCATCAGTAGCACATCTGACAATATTCACTTTATCAAAATGTTATTGCTTTACAAAAATGCCACCATTTTAAGATTTAAAAGTTGAATAGCGCCGTAAATACCGAATATATCAAAAAATTCAAAAAGGGTAATAAACTACATGTTATTATCCATCGTGTGGCACCATTTAAATGATGATATAACATATTCTATGTTTTTGTTGACATACCTACCAAACTTCCAAAGGCTCAGACCGAGTAAGAGTAACACTATAGGCATGACGTCTTTGATACTTTGCCTAGACAAACGAATGTTATAGGACAATATTATATATGACTGTTATGCATTTCATACATACTTCGTGTTGCTCCTGTCGCCAGTGCTCCTTGGCTTGTGAGCCTTTCCCCCGAAAACGCAGCAGTAATCCAACAAGTAGTACCGCAGTTCGGGCTTTGCCTTGCCCGCACGGCCTGGATATCGACGCAGCCAACGTTTTGCAGTCGCGTCTGTACAGCTGCATGGACGTCGCATCTTCTATCTCCTTAATCTTTCTCTTAACATCATCAAAACTACTAAAAGAATCGCCAACATTTATCCCAAATAAAACTACTCGATGCTCTGCCGCCATATTTGAGAGCGATAGGGAGCACTGCGGAAGCGAGGCGAAGACGTGACGACTGGCGCATGCGCATTTAATGCTCGGACCTTTAACACTGACGAACAAGGTTCCGATGCTCGGCTACGTAACCACTTCGTAAATTATATTCCGCCCGGTAGACGTAATTCGAGCACCGTTAAAACTGTTTGTACATAATTGAAATGGTAATATAAAATTTAGTAAAAATATGCGTTTGTTTGCTCGTGATCAATTGAATATTATCTTCGTTTGTAAAATACAGAGCTTTGTTAATATTGAAGTTCATAGAGATTTAACATAACATAACATAACGTTTATTTGACCCCATATAGGTACACAATTAATTGGTATTTTAACATCACTTATGCTGTAATAAACAACAAATATAAACATTATGCAGACATACATAAACGTATATCATTGTATGTTCAACATACTATTCGGAAAATACATAATAATAATATCAGATTATATTATAGTTTATTACGATTTTTGTGACATTTCCTGGCTTTGCATTGGTCGTGTTCCTGATAGTTGAGTGCCATCTTCAATGACAAACTGATGCCAAAATTGTACAGCAGTGTTATATGTTATATATATACCATATTAAACAAAAACAGTTTTTGCAACATTATAACAAATAGCAAGGAAAACAATTGTCTCATTCCTATCATCGTAATAATTATTTGTTATTAATAAAAGCGTTCATATCAGCATCACTAAAATATTGGTATACATCATGTAACGTGTCTAATTTTAATATTCATGATGAATATATATATATATATATATAGTAATGATAATGGACCGAAACAAATAGTTGCAAATGTAATTTTGCAATTTCAAAATTTGCAGATTAAATCAAATTGTTGTCTGATCACAAGTCACTCAGATGTACATGCAACGAAACAGCAGGAACATTGTGTTGTTGTCATAAAAATAAGACATACTTTTTTATGTTTTTTTCCGAAGCTTCGAATCCCCTTGACAACCACTCAGACAAGTTAAAATTTTGGCGGACAAGTAGATTTCAAAACTTACTTGTCCGGCGGACAAGTAAATATTCTGGCTTATTTCTATCGCTGGATTTAGGTTTCTCTGTTATTGTTGTTGTCAGGAATTGACTTATGTAGGATAATCTTGCAGAACGAAGGTGTTTATGCATGTTTCTCCTGATGTCACATAATTCTTTCCAGTCTTCTGGATTTCTAGTTCTTTTTGCTTTGTTATATGGCTGTTTCTTTGTTTTGCACATTTTCTTTAAATCTTTATTGAACCAGGGAAGATTGTGTCTTGAAGTAGTAAGACGGTGCGGTACATATTGGTTCATAATGTTGATGATTTTCGTGGAAACAAGATTCCACTAATCATTGACTGTCATGTTTTGGTTTTGAGAGAAGTATTCATGTGTAAAGTTTTCAAGAGATTTCTGGATGTTAATGTTGTCAGCTTTATTTCTAATGAAGACTTTACGTTTCGGACGATGTTTGCGTTTGGGCGAGATGTTTACATCAATGATGGTCTGCTATTCCGTCTACTACATTTATCTTCTTTATTAACCCAGGTATATTGGTGAAGACAAGATCTAAAATATTGTTGGCATTTCCCTGTCTGTGCATGGGTTCCTTGACATGTTGGATCAGTCCATGTTCCTCTGTAAGAGAGAGTAATTTATTGGCAGCAGTTGTACTGTATCCATTGTTAGGTGTGACTTGGTGAATTTCCCAATTGATGTTAGGGAGGTTGAAATCGCCAGTAATGATGACATTATGTATGTTCATCTTGTTACCTAATTTAGAAAGGACCAGGTCTAGTTCTTCGATTTGAGTTGCATGAGAGTCATTTGGGGCACGATAGAGGGTACACATGATTATTGGTTTCATTCCTGTTATCTTAGTTTCAGTCCAAATGCTCTCACTATTAGTGTCTAGGTCTGGAAGGTGGCTTGTGATGAGGTCATCTTTTGATATTTGAAATACCCCCCTCCAGTAGTGTCTGTTTCTCTGTCCTTTCTAAAGACGTTAAAGTTGCTTGGGAATATTTCTCCATTTTTTATTGAGGGATCTAACCATGATTCAGTGCCACAGATGATGTCTGGGTTGTGTAGATTGTTTAGTGCTTCGATGTCTGAGGCTTTCTTTTTAACGCATTGGCAGTTTACGAGGATGCATCTGAAGTTTGGTCTCTTTTTCGGTCTATATGCTTTCTTGCTATTAGTTGTATTGTTGTTGGTGGTTCCGTTTAGGTTATGACTGTTTCTGTCCAGAGGATAAAAGGGATTTGCCGTTGGGATTTCTGTATCTCTGAAGAAAGAATTTGTGAAGTTGAAGTTGTTGCATTCGGGGCAGGCCCACGAACATGAGGAATTTATTAATCGTTTGTATTCATTGTCACCTATTGCACAGCATTGTGTGTGGATCCAGTTTAGGCAGTGGTCGCACTGAATTGCTTTATGGTCATTGAGGACATCCCCATGGCAAATGCCACAGGGTGCTGAGCAATTTGAACAGTGTCATCGTACATTTAGGTTTCTGTAAATGTTGTTAAATTCTTGTCTGGATATCCTGGCGCATTTGCTGTGTGTTGATTTATTACAATCATTACAAGTTAGGATGAGTGCATTAGACTTTAGTGATTTCTTACATGAGTGACATTTAGAGGGGCCTGGATTTAGTTGAACATCTCCTGATAGCATGATGCATAGAAGTATGGAGAATTTTGTTGTTGTCCTGGGTTTGTACGGTAGAGGAGTGATCAGTAATCCAGTGGAGGTGCTGGATTTGAGACATTTCAATTGAGCTATGGTTTTCCATATGGGACTGTAAATGTAGTAGGACGTGACAGAATGGATGTCTTGTCTAGCTTTGGTGTTGACATAGGTCTCGTTTGTGTTGGTATGGAAACTCTCAAACTTTTTGAAATTGGGATCATTTAAAAACCTAAAAGTGATCTGCAGACATAAAATCATGAACAGGGTACATCTAAAAGTGCATCTTGTAGGGGTATATCGTACGGAGCCTGCCATGTCACCAACTCAAGTGGTAGTGGTTAAGAATTGATAAAACGGTCAAGTAGTTATTAAGAAACACACCTACACTTAAATACACCCACACTTAAAACGTGTACTGAGGTAATATTAAAAAATAAAAGATAAATAATTATAAAATATCTGTCCGTGTAAAAGGTTTAGTTGTTGCTGTTTTTCGACAGCCTACAATCCGGATTTGTAATAGTATGATACGTAAGCTTTATGTGAAAGTATATATTTACATGTGTGTATGTTGAACCAGCTCACACTGGTTCATGAGTCAAACTGAAAACCCAACTAACATGACACTTCCCTGTGTGCAGTCTGACTATGGACTGGTCTATGCACTCACTTATTGGTATACAGTTTATTGTGTTTACTGTTTATTTCAGCTTGATTTCTGATAGTATATAAACAGAACTAGTAATGATAATAACATAGGTTTTACTTTGTCACTGGGAGAATGCACCGATTTATGAGTTGATTTGGGGGTGGTTTGGGTTTCGCACGCTTTATACCCGTTGTTTACTAGTTCGCCATCTTGTTTTGTAGGTTTTAGGCAGGTTGTTAGGGAAGCTAATTTGTCAAAAACTTGGTTTAGGTATGTCAGATTGCAACTACAACCGTGGGATTGTATTCCGATGTAGTTATACGAGTGCCTCATTCATCTATGAACGAAAGAAACGTTTGGAAATCGTAAATAATATCGGTAAATATCGGAGCGATAAAACGGATTCGACTACACCTGACGCATGCGCAAGATCTATTACGTCGTTAGACTAGTACTAGTGACAGAGTAGTGAGTGTTGTACTTGTAGTGTCAGGCCAACTGACTGTACTAAGACTAAGTTAGTGTATTTATTGAGTTTAGTCTATCATTTACAGCCTATAATACAGGGATAGGCTTATATACTAGAGTTGAATAGACTAGAGTCTAGACGATGTCGATGACTAGCGTAACGTAATGGTTTTGCCGTCCCCCGGCATGACTGTCTCAGTGTCTGATCTAGTCAAGCTACTATACTGTGTAGTCTATAGCCTGGCCCTAGGTATACCGGCTACTAATATTAATCCTAATGACACCACAAATAGACAATGACTTGATGCATCGTTATAATTTGTCAAGTTTTTGTAGTCAGCATGCTGTTTTTTATATTTACATAAAATCAGAATTACAATGTGGATACACTCATTTACATTACAGTTACGCTTCTTCACGTTTGATTTCCATCAATGCTGGTTATGAACATCTACCTTACCTTGTTAACTGAACACTTCAAAATACCTCATAGTTTATTAGAGACAGTTATGTTTTGGGTGCAACTATCGTCATAGTCACAGTATCAAAGTATTACTGACAGTGTCAGTAGTGTTCTTTACATAACAATATCTGACATGGTTCTGAACTATTAGTGAGTATTACTGACAGCAAGCCTATATTCCTGAAAATCAGTGTAAATGGGAAGATGGATTACTGACAGGAAGTTTTTGGGGTAGGCAGGTCTGAAGATGTCAAATTCGTGATGGATCCATTCCAGGACATCCATCCTCTTCAACATCTGAAGGGTTTATCCAGTTTGACCAGCTAAATGAACATGGTGGACTGCAGCTATCAAAAGAAACAACAACAACACAAGGTTCTTTTGAGAGCTGACCAACACTTTGCAAAATATATTGACACATGTAGATAGTTTATTCATATTCATAAGTATAAGTTCTCCAAACATTCACCAAATCTTTAAAAAGGGCACATTGTCACATAACACATCAATTAGAAATTGACAAGCAACTTAACATCATTGTTTTACCAATAAATACAATAATCTGCCAAACAATATTTCGTACAAAGGTTTTCATGATCATTAATACTATGTCAATATTATAATAAAGTAGTTTGATATAATTATTTTTTAATCCACATGAAAAAATCTCTAACGTTGTTAACAAGTAAATTTTAACAACAGGAATAATTTTAATAAATAAAATATTGTATGGCTGTACAATAATTACAAAGAACATATTTCCGAAAGGGGGCATCCGTAGCCAAATGTCCACCTAAATATGCCTTTTTAAGATTATAACCGGAATGGATCGGAATGAAATATCATAAAATATTTATCAAGACCTTTATATAGTCTTTCATACTGCTGACATTGATGTTAAAAACTTTTAAAACTGTTGAACCATTCAGTAATTGCATGGCAAGCGCACATGTTAACTACATTTTTTAATTCATCTGTCACCGTTTATAATAAAGCTCGCTTATTATTTTCAGGGAATAAAACAATATTTTGTTTGCAAAATAAAATGTTTGTAAAACACAAAACAAATTATTATATGTTTTGTATCAGCTATCATGAATTGCCTCTGATAAACAATATTAAAATGCACCAGTATTTACACAAACCAATAGTCATAATAAAAAACCCACATACTGTCAATACTGAATTTAAGGTAATCTTATTTAATAAAATATGTATTTTATCGACTTTATTTTACAATATTATTGAAATATGAATTGTGATCTATCCCCACGTCTGGAGTCAACCATAAAGTGGTGCCACCTACCGGAGTTTCTGGTGGAACTAATGAATACACGCAAAAACAGGTGAATATCTTGTATATTTTGATCGATAAAAGACAGTAAGTTTAATTGTTTTATCACGTGACGAGTGTATATGTGTAGAATAGGTGTTGTGAAGTTTGGTGACTGTAGGTGACCGTTATTATGGTGTTTTCGAGGTGCGGACCTAAACTGCAAAAGTACCCGATTTTACTTTCTGACCCAACCATGAAAACTACCCCCTACACTACCTGGGTTTTCTCTTTTGTTCTACAGGATGTTACAGTGGTGCCACCATACCAATTCCACAGATTGCAAAGAAAACGTTTACAGTAAGTACCATGGTAAATGTAAATGTTTATTGATTTCTATAGCACCATATTTATACAATAATATTCTATGGTGTTGTACAGTACAATAAATGGAATGGTAGAAAGCCAAAACAACACAAGCATTCAACATAATACAAATATTGATATAAAAAGGTAAAATTAAAAAATTAAAAAAATTAATAATTTCAATAGAAACATCGAACATATTTTATATAATTATCTAACAAGTGTAAAATTATGTAAATTAGTAAAATTAATAAGTTAATTGTATGCAATTCTAAAATAGTGAGTCTTCAGTTTGCTCTTAAAAACACTGACATTGTTGCAGCTGCGAATATCTTTGGGAAGGGAGTTCCACAGTTTCGGTGCAGCAATAAAAGCACGATCTCCCAGAGTTTTCTTCTTTGTCCTTGGTACATCAAGTATGAGATCATCCTGCGGTCTTAGACCGTAATGGGTGCTTCTAGGAGTCGGCCTTTCCAACATATATTCTGGTCCATGGCCATGTAATGAATTAAATGTCAGTAAGCAAATCTTATATTTAATGCAAAATTCCACCGGCAACCAGTGAAGTGCTTTAGTACTGGAGTGATGTATGGTTATATTTGCCGATTCTGCACAACACTCTGGCTGCGGTGTTTTGAACTATTTGTAATTTCCGTATAAGGTATTTTGGTAAGCCGATCAAAAGGGCATTACAGTAGTCAATATGGCTGTGGACCAGAGCATGTATCAGTTTCTCTGTACTCTGTTGATCAAGATATATTCTCATTTTTCCGATGCTATAAAGTTGTGCATAAGCTGCCCGACATTTGAACTTGACATGTTCTTCCATAGACATGTGTTTATCAAAATAAGCGTCCAAATTTCGCACACAATTCAGTGCCTGTACCTCATAGCCCCCGGTGTTAATGGCCGTGTTGGTGCATTTTGCTAGTTGTTGCGGAGTGCCAAGTAAAATGTACTCAGTCTTGGAGTTATTCATTTTGAGTTTCATGTCTTGCATCCAGCTATTGGTGTCTCTGATGCATCGTTCCATGGACTCACAGTTACTGGAATCAGGATGGAAACCACAGTAAACCTGATGATCATCGGCGTAGGCACGCCCCAGCTTCCCATGCTGATCAATGACAGAGAAGACAGGGTTAGAGTACTCTGTGAATTCAATAGGGCCTAGGCATGAGCCTTGCGGTACTCCCTGATCAAGTTTAAACTGCTCAGACACCGTAACATTCATAGAAATATGCTGTGACCTTGATTGGAGATAAGAGGAAAACCAATTTAGAGCTGTGCCTGATACTCCAAAAGAGCGATTCATGATATTTAACAAAATGTTGTGGTCCACTGTATCAAAAGCCGACGACAAGTCAATTAAAACCAGTTGTGTTACCTTCTGTTGATCCATGTTTAGAAGAATGTCAGACTGGACCTTAACTAGAGCGGTTTCTGTAGAATGCCCTGCTCTATAAGCAGACTGACAAGGTGGCAAAGGAAATCCACAGTCTGAGTGAAGACAAAGTTGGTTTACAACAGCTCGCTCAGTTAGTTTTGACACATACTGGAGATTCGATACAGGACGATAGTTTTTTGGGAATAGGATCCAATTTTTAAGCAGAGGCACTACAAGTGTAGTCTTCCACTCGTGTGGAAATTCCCCAGTAGCAGTAGAGAGATTGATGATGTGTGTGAGGAGTGGCAGTAATTCCTCCATATACTCTTTAACCAATTTGGTTGGCATGGGGTCAAGAGCACAGCTGGTTGTTTTAAATTTCATAACCAACTTGCACACATCATCTTCGGAGACCACCGCAAATGTATCTAAGTTAGCACACACACTCTCTCTGAATGGTGTATATGGTGGTTCAGTAACATCAATGTTCGTTCGAATAGCATCTATTTTATCACTAAAAAAGTTGCCAAATTAATTTACAAGGTTTTCCACAGAATCATGATCAGGTAGTGGTGTACTTTGCTTTTTACCACACAGGGTGTTTATGAGGGAAAATAATTTCTTCAAATCACCCTTAGCTTCTAAAATTAAGTTAGATAGATGGTTAGTTCGTTTGGTATTCTGTGCATTGACATTGTTCCGAGCACGATGGAATGACAGCAGAGTTTCATGATTTTTATCCCGCATCCAGATTAATTCAGCTTTCCGTCTCTGCGACTTTAGTGATTTGAGTTCATCGTCGAACCATGGTACCAATGGCCTCACAACAATAGTTTGGGATTTGATGGGTGCGCGCCTATCCAACAACTGTCTCAGTTCCCAATTGTAGTCACCAACTAGCTGATTGATATCCATTATATTTAATAGTGCATTAGTGATATCCTTCAGGTCATTACTAAAAGCACTATCAGGCATTAAGGTTTTGAATCCACTGGCCCAGGGGGCCAGTAGATTTGAAAAGTTAGTGGCCCGCCTGTGAAAGTTATTGGCCCAGATTTTGTGTTTCCGTTAAAAATACGCTGATACTGAGGTGCAAAACATGATTAGTCTTTTTTATTTACCAACAAATTTTTAGAAGTTACTATACACATATTGATTGTTCAAAGTGAGATGTCCAAAGCAAATAATATTGTAATATTGTTCAATTGTGTACTGAGATGCATATATACAGTATTTGCCAATTTTAAATAAAATGTGGCCAGTGTGACGACAGCTAGTCAGTCTGTAGTTGAGTTTACGCTGTTTTCATGCACAGGTCATTCAAGGCATTGGACTATTTCACGGTTCATTCGCTAGGTGGCACCACCCAAAATAGGTGGCCTTCACCTTGCTGACGCAGCGTTACGTTTGGTTTCTGTCACTTTAGCCGCTAGTTAAATTTGGATTTAAGCTGTATTCCTTTCATATATCTAAAGAAGAGAAAACGTACCTAATTCTAAAGCCGAGGCAGCTTCCAACCACCGTACAAAGTGTGTCCAAGGGACATGGCGGGACTTTACAAAATGGCGTCTCTCGTCATAAAAGCTTGCGCTGCCGGTGGTTAGAAAATTTATTCGATGGTTTTGCATGCCGTCGTCCGCATGATAAGTGTTCTAGTTTGGACTCATAATTGATCAGAATTAGTATCTACGTTTTATGTTTACAGTGTCCTATAACTGAGTCGGGTC